>APFE030743442.1:270094-353120 GCA_000404065.3 Pinus taeda
TTATTAATTTTATTAATTTTTATAAATTACTAATAGTAGTTTTTAAGCTCCAGGTTTATGATAACCCATGGTATTGACACATGGTAATACCATGGTATTCATGTGAGCATAGACTATTTAAAGGGGAAATACCAATGGTATTGACCCATGGTAATACCATGGTATTCATGTGAGCATAGACTATTTAAAGGGGAAATTCTATCAGCTTAGATCCATCTTAATTCTGGGTCTACCAAGTGCTGGGAGGGATAAATAGGTTTGATGGTTCTAAGAGTGGTAGATGTGGAGTTAAGATGTATATAGGTTGATTTTTATGATAATGAAAATATTAAATAGACTTAGGAAATTATATTGTAAAAAAAATCTTAAGGTGAATGGTTAAAGCTACATTTAGTCACTTTACAACATTTAGTAAAAAAATATTGATATTTCGATTAATATTGGTTTTTCTGATTTAACAAAAAAAAATTCAAAACAATGAAATCTTAACTCTTTCCACATCACCCTCGCAGAAGAGAGATAGTCATTGCCGAAATTTCCCACCATTTTTCAAACATTCTCATTATGATATCTTCATGAAAAAGTTAAGGTACTGATCTTGGATTAGTTGTTTGAAAAATATGTTGGTTTGTACAACCTTTCATCTTCTCTGCTATTCTTATTTTTCCGTAATGATCTATAAGGGTTGGGTCACTGCACCATATTGTCCTAAAAGGCGGAGATTGTGCACCAAAAAGGAAATTAATCCACATGTTAAAACGCTGTTAAAAATGGTATGAAGGTAGTGAATTATGCTAATAAGAAATTTAGATTGGGAGAGACGCAATTAAATTTTATTATTTAATTGAAGATTTCCAATTAAAATAATAATAAATCTACATTTATATATTTATATATTGATTAGAAGGCTTCTAACAACGGTCACTTCTTTCCATTAGATCCCCTTCAGGGCTTTGGGATACCTACTACTACATTATGTTATATAGTTGGGGCTTGCTACTTGTTGGCGTGTTGGGGTAAACAAACTTGATGTGTGTTTTTATTATTATTATTATTATTATTATTATTTATTTGTGTTTTTATTTATCTCGCAGTTGGAGCCTATGGAATAAGAAAAAAATTTGATAGCTTGACAAAAGTGGTAGAGAAAACATTAATCTCTCCTACCATGACAAACATGGCCACTAAAACTTGCAACATTGTCTGTAGGAAGTGAAAATTATGTTTCTTTTTTCCGAACATGTATATTAGTATATTACAGTTTAATGAATATGTTTTATTATTATCATATATCATTCATACTTTAACAAAACATTCGCCAAGACTTCACAATGTTTTATTATTCAGTGAAATTTTTTCCAAGATCTTACAAGATTTTATCATTCAGTGAAATAGATTCGCCATGACTTTACAAGATAACATAATCTTGTGAGAGATTGCCAAATTAGTATATTTATATATATTATATTTTATTAGTGAAAAATTGCCTCCCATTTTTCCTATGTATCATGGGGATTCGCCCATTTATTATACATATAAATTTAGGGTGGTTCTTAAAATTTTCCCTGGCATTAATGCCTCTTTAGTAGTAAAATGTTAAGTTTCTACATGAAATAGGTGATACTCAAGGTATCTAAAGGTATGTGAGGTGAGTAATAGTGTCAGAAGTTGCAGATGAAGAGAGCTGGAAAATCTATGCTAAATTTGGACGGAGAGCTTTGGGAGGGGAGATCGATGTGACTTGGTACCATACACAATATTGTCTAATCATTTTGGATGACCTTTGTTAATCCCTTAAACATTGAAAAGATGGAGATTGGGAGCCACCTTGTCTAGTAGCGGTAAGGTAGTTAGTATCCGTGCCAATATTTTGAAGCAGGTAGTAGACAGTAGGAGATTGACTCTATTTTTTCCTCAAGGAGATTGACTTCTATGTCTAATTGAATCCTTGCATTCTCTATGTTATTGAGGGGTAAAGGATTATGCTTGCATGTCTAGCTGCCTTTCTATGATTACTGTCCAATAACTTAAAAGTCATATAAGATCTTCAAATAGTTTTAACACGTAGTGGATGGATACCAAATGTTCCCTAAATGGTATTTTGTGATTTTATTTGCTTTGACAATATTATTTGGAATGCTTGAGGATGTATGTTCTTACTGGAACTGCAGGTGGGTAGTAAAATCATTTCAATTGATCTTGGATTAATGTCAAACATGGGTTTCACAATAAGGAGCTATTGAATATTGGAAGTGGTTTAATTTTTTGAAATATTAGTTGTAGCCATGTTCAAAGTGATTGTTATGCACTATATACAGCCTAAAGGTAGGTAGTCTGTATCAGAGTGATGGAGCCTATGGTGTTTCCGTATAAACAAATTTGCTGAAAGTTAACTCAGGAATACAAACTAAAACAACTCAGGCTTTCCTGCCTCATTATTTCACACAGAAAGCATTGTTTTAGAGATTCAGCATTGGAGCCTAAAATATAGAAGTAACAAACATTAATATGACCTTTGTTGAAATATGTAACTAGGTTCTGTATTCATAATGACATGTAATCGTGATTTTATGTATTTGATGTAAAGAGAAAAATAAATTTATTATTGTCATTCTTGAGGAATCAGTTTCATGCTCAAGGTAAATTTATTTATAGTTCAAGCATCCATTGAGTGCTTCTAGGGCTTGTCATTGAGTCAACAAGTCAATTGAGTCATTGTCATGTATGGAAGACCCTTTTGGGCATTTTGTATCTTGTAAAGAAAATTTATGTAAAGTCAAAAGTGTCTATGGACCCTCCAAAGCCATGTCAACAAGCAAAGATCAAATCGGCCTACAAGCGTAGACAAGTTGGCCTCATGGACAGCTATTCGACCTCCACAAGAAGCCTATATATACAAAGTAATCGACATCTTTGGAAGAGGCATCCAATTAGCTCTCAAGAAGTTCGATCTAAGAGGATAAGAAGACAAAAAGAAGCCTAAATACCTAACACAGAAGAAGAAGAAGGAAGCGAAGTTTTTGGACTGTCTTTGGGCTACTGTCCTTCACATGTGCGAGAAAATTAGGGCATCTATTGCAGTAGCTAGACCAAATTGCAGACTTGCTAAGAGAAGTCGAGTTAGGGCATCAATAGGTATACTTTGCAAGCCAAATTCTATAAAAAGAAAGAACCAAGTCAAGCAAAGGAGAAGGAAGGAAGAAATCACCATCTTTTTCACACATGCAAGAGCTAGGTTTCTGCAGTAGTCAAAGTTGCAGAAGAAACTGCTGGGGTCAAAGTTGCTGGAAGGAAGGCTCATCAAGAAGAAAGGCTGACTTGGTCTTGGAGGGGTCTTTGACAAGGGTCTTAGGTCTTGGAATTCATCATTTGAAGTTCTATGAGAAGAGGAGTTCTTGTGGGTTTTCCTCTCAAGAGGAGAGGGCTTGGCCCTGGCTTATAGCCTACATCTTGTGTCCTTTTGTCTTATTGCTCTTCATTGTTTGGTAGGTGTTTGATGATAGAAGAACACTAACAATAATCAAGAAAAAGAAGAAGCTAATCAAGTTAAGTTAAAATACATCACAAGCAGTTATCAAAGTAAGAGAAATCACCTAATCTAGCTTCCCCTAGCTTTGTCAACAACCTTGCACCCTAGAATCCAGTGGTAATGGAAATTCCTGGCCTAGCAAATACCTGAAATAAGAAAAAGCTGCTCAAGGCCTCGCCACTGTGTAAGAAGTGCAGGTACTTTTCATTAATAAAGGATTATTCTTTCAACTTGGCCACTATTGAAAGCATAAGCCTTACCCTGAATGTAATTTTGCTAGATCGATAATGGGAATGTTAGACTGAATCTGAATATAGAAAACTTGGGTTAAGCTAAACATTTTAGTGTACCCTGCCATGATAAGAATAGCGGCCTTCTTATCTGAAGAATATCTTTCTTAAATGCAGTATTCAATATCTAAATATAAATTGTAATGAATCCTAAGATGTACATTGTATACCTGCGCTTTAGACCCTATATCTTGTTAACGGCACATCACAAATGGTTCATTGTTGATCATATTGATGAAACTCAACCTGGAGGATTGAGTTCTGGGACAAACAATGATCAATGCTTTATTCCTAGCCTTGATAACCTTTTCCACAGTGCCAGTGGTGCCTTCAGATGGATGGATGCATTTCTAATGTGAGTGTGTTTTGTAAATGTGTTATTGTATTCTTTATTGGACCCTGGATATTGACATCTTGTTGTCCTGTCAGAAATTTGAAGATACTTTGTTGTTATTGCTAGGGCCTATAAATTAAAGTCTACTAAATGGAACTGTGCTGCTTATCTGACGTATTTGAGGATTAGATTGATCCGTGTTTTTCTTCTGACTGCCTGCTGAGATATGCTTCACCATATGATACAAGCATGAATTTTAAGTATAAACTTATATCTTGAATTTAAATACGAGTACAGTATCTTTCAAAAGCATGAGAATAACAATATTAAGCAGCTCAATTGATATCGTAGAGATCTGAATGTGCAATCTTGATTTACTTCCGCATCACCGGCTGCAGTATATGCTGCTTAGAATTTTTAGGATAAACTTATATTTTGAATTTTAATATGATTGCAGTATATGCCCCACATTTCACCCTGTAAGGTTTATGTTGCAACTGTTCTCTAGTTTGTTTGGCGATAAATTATAATTTATTGATTTCATTTCTTTCACCTTTTTCTGACTAGAGAGATCATCTAGAGGCCAAATGTTTGAGTCGGACTTACCCCTTACAGGGCACTGCACACCAGTGTTCCAGTTCCAGATTCTTTCCGAAAGCTTCCAGTGTTAGGGAAGTGTCAGTGGAAGGCCAGTGTCTGCCAAGGATCTCACAGCCTGGCCATCCTGGGTCCTCTCTGGATTCTTCAGATGGTGTCATCAGGTTTCATATTGGTGCCTCAATGACTGAAGGGGACAGGAGTGGCCCTTCTCCTTCCACCTCTACTTGTATTTCCATCTATGCTGCTTATAATGAGCAGGGCCCTCTCTGTTATATCTAGCCCCTGCTTTTCCTTTTTTCCAACATTGATTGATCATGCTCTTTCATATTTTTGTCATGTGTTTCTTAGTTAGCTTGCTTCATGTTTTCAGGGTAGCCTTAAGTACTCCTGCAGATGCTTATAGCTGATTATACTTTTATTCTTCAGTCCTATTGACCTACTTTTTTGGGCATTCATTAGACATTAATATTATTATCTTATCTTCTATATGTGTACTTTTGAATTCATTAACAGGTGTCGCTTTGGGATGCTATCATACCTTCAAAAGAACATGCCAAGTTTTCAATCCCTGCAACAAACAAATATGGCTTCGTTGATCAGGTTTGCTTCCAAGAGGCTTTTTGGGCTTGGTCTTGCTAAGTTTCTGTGCACCATAGATTCAATATAACTTTTTAGTTTTTTATGAGGGGAAATTATCAAGCGGGTGTGTTCTCGGGCACAGCAACGCCTAGAATAACCAATAAGATAGAATGAGTCTGTCGTAATACATACCTGGTCTAATTTACATCCACTTGTTCCAATTTCCTATAACTTTTATTGCCCTGCTTTTAATGTATTATTGCATGTTTTTTTAGATATTAGCTCCATCTATAGCAGATCCCTTAGTGGTATTATTTCATGGCACATATAGCACATTTTCATGACAAGTAAAACATTTGTTGAGTGCCAGTTTTCATGGATGTAATTGATCTTATCATCTTACTCTGAAGCTATCATCTTTTCTTTTATAAAGCTGGTAAGTATTTATATTTCTGATTCTTTTTGTTTGTTCACAGGGAAGCAATCTACGTGGTCAGGAATTCAATTTGACAGTGCACTGGCATGTCATGCCAAAGACGGGTTATATGTATGCTGACAAAAAAGTGATATCAGGTTTCCGTCTGCCGGAGGAATATCGACAGTAAATTAATTTCAACAGTTACTACTGCTGCTTGTTATGGAATACTTAAATTTTGTGGAGGAAAATTCTCCAGCAAGAAAATTCTCTGTTCAATTCTCTTTTCTTAGTGCTTACTCTGCGAACTCTGGGTATACAGGACATTTTATTATTTATTGAAGGGTTGCTAGGGGTCTCGCTACATATCTTTTGTCTGCCAAAATGACTGGGAAAGTGGTGATATAGAATGAGTGATATATGAGTTAGAATTATAAAGTTGAAAAGTGTGGCAAGCATGCACTTCTCGAATCTTGGACATATTACAATGCAATGTGGCTGGGTTACAACACTCTAGAAAGACCTCGTCAGTTAAAATATTGGTGTTGGGGGTATCTATTCTGTCAAAGTCAGCTAGGGCTTGCACTTGGCTTTAATGGCTTGAAAGTTGAAATAGCCTGCTTGCATGGGCATGATGGTTCGCGAGGGGCAAAACATGTCTCTGGGGGCATTTTAACCTTGGTGGGGGGTCTGAAACACTGGTAGCCTCCGTTGACAATGTAGAATTATTTTTATTTGTTCTTTGAAGATAATCTATTGAAGATAACTCACTCCAGAAAGCAATGTCTCTAAACTCCCTGCTTAGTATTTATTTATAACGTATAATGTATCTCGAAGTTGTGATATATTTAAGTGCTCGTTGATGGTTTTGCTACTTGTTCTGCCAAATTCTGGAGTCCGTCGAACAAATCTGTAACAAAAAATAGAAAATCAAATCTATGGAACTTGTTTGTTAAAAAACATATTGCATACACAAAGCTTAATCTACCTGGGAATATAAGATAGAAAATTCTGAGATCATCTTATCTTGACCCAAAGAGTTTCGATGAGGACCAAGGTTCAGGAGCATGCAGAATAATTTGTAATTACTAAGTTAACAGAGCCTGCAAATTATAGACCATTGTAACCTCATCTATAGACACCACTATTCCTCAGGAATTGTAACGAACAAAAACCGATACGTTAAGTTAATTGGTCTGCAGGGTGTTCCTTTTAGGAAAACATGGTTCTTTTTTTGTTCATGTCTTTTCAGTTAATGATGCAAATGAGTCCACTCGGAGTTATTGCTTATGAAAAAAATTATTAGCCCAATATCTCCTCTTAGTCTTGTTTTTTAAGCGCCATAGAAACCTTTCCGTTTATGTTCGACACAGATAGGAAATGTTGCAAAAGCATTCACACAAATGTACTCAATGAGCACTGGTTGTTTCTCACTTTGCATTCCCTATTATATTTACCACTCAAAACGCATAAACACGCACACATGGTGTGCGGATATCTGTATATCGAATGTCCGTAACGCTTCTGAATTGCTTCAATATTTATGGAAATAGCTAGCATTGTTTTCATGCAAGTTGCAACAGTGTACCTAAATTGCTTTCAAGATATCTTCAGTTCCCTCCCTGTTGTTGGAGACCATGTTTTATTTTTAAATATTTTCGAGCACAAAATAAGATTGGCTTGATTTAAATTTGTTTTCTATGGGATTGCATTGAATATGATTGAGACTCGTTACCTGGGATTTTGTTACATATATTTATTGACTATATTTAGGGCTTAAAACAGAGAAGCATCGGGATAGATCTGGCTGACACACATGATTGATATACATATTTTACGGATCCGATAAGGATGTCCTGAAACAACAGAGCTTGCACCAATCAACATTTACGTGAGGTATTAAGTATAGACTGATATGTAAATTGCTTTCAAAACATTTCAAAATCCCTTATCCGAAGATGTTCCTTCCCTGTTGCTGGAGACTATGTTTTGTTTCTAGATATTTTCGAGCACAAAATAAGATTGGGTTGAATTAGTTTTGTTTTGTGTGGGATTTTGCATTGAATACGATTGAGACTCGTTACCTGGGATTTTGTTTCATACATGTATTGACTATATTTAGGGCTGAAAACAGAGAAGCATCTGGACAGGTCTGGCTGACACGATTGTTTTACATATTTACCGATGCCAATAAGAGTGACGACAGGGGTTGCATCGATCAACATTTACATGAGATATTAAAGATGGACTGATTCATGCAAGAACGAAATTTCAGACTGGGTGTATGTGCACGAAGATTGGGTGCATCTTGTCTGAACTGGCTAAATGTAGCCAGCACGGTTCAAACCAAGGCACACGATAGTGTGCAGAAAGTAGATAAAATGCAGAGTCCACAGACTATGGTTTGACGATTCCGTCAGTGTGTTAAAATTCTTTCTATAGACTCGTGTCATTCTAATGACTTGTTATTAGTGGAGAGACTGTAGTCCTGATACTAGGGTGGTAAGTTGCAAAGAGAATAATTTCTCAGACTCTATAGTTAAAACCGGCCCTTGAACATTCATTATTGTAGGCTTAAGAAAATACTAAAATACAGCTTTTTCAATCTAGAATAATCTTTCCTGTCTTTAGAATGACGCTTATGGGTCTCTTATTGAAGAATATTAAAAACTTCATCTCATGCTTTTGAAGTATCATTTCATTCTCATAGTTTGCTATTCTTCATTACTAAATCACACATTCATTATTTTTCCTTATTATCCTATGTTTTTTTGGCTACTTAATCATGTCTATGGTTGTAAGCATTATTATGACAGCAATTTTCATGCTTCTACGTTTGAAGCATTCTTGTACTGAATCACATCAACCAAGCAAGCAGAAGCATGTGCATGAGAGCCTTGAGCTGTGCAAATTAAGGGAAAGTAAAAATGCAAGTTGGAATTTTAAAGTAAATTGTTAATTTAGTACCTCATGTGCATGAGAAGCCTTGAGCTGTGCAAATTAAGGGAAAGTAAAAATGCAAGTTCAAATTTTAAAGTAAATTGTTGATTTAGTATCTCATTTAGATGAAAATGGCTAGTAGAACTACTAATCATTAAAATATTAAAGAAGTGGTATGAGGGGAGATTTAATAACAGGATGTGTCTTGAGTCTAGCAAAAATAGAGTGAGTTTAATGGTTAAGAGCATGTGTTTCTTCGTACAAGTCATAGGTTCAAATTCAGAGGGGGAGAGGAGGCAAAGAATGTACAACTCCGTAGATTTTAGCAGTCAAATTGCTGCACGGAAGAGGGTATCTTGTCCCACAAACAAGGGGGTTTCATACACCAATTTGATGTTTGGCTCGACTGCGACTTTAAAATTAGATTATTGTTATTATTATTATTATTGTGTTGAGGGAAAGATCGAAGGATTCTAAATTGAGCCCCAAGTAGTGTCATTTGAATTCTAAAGCACTTCTATAAAGGGGGTTTCATACACCAATTTGATGTTTGGCTTGACTGTGACCTTAAAATTAGATTATTATTATTATTAAGAGGGAAAAATCTAAGGATTCTAAATTGATCACCAAGTAGTGTCATTTGAATTTTAAAGCACTTCTACACTAGTTATATCATTGATGGTGTACATTAATTCACACACACACACACACACACACACATATATATATATATCACTCCCATGGATTCTTTGTTTGATCCTAGAAAATTCGTGTGAGAAAGCCCAATACATACTTCCCCACGTTTGTGGATGAGGTCCCTAGTGAACCCATCAATGTAGACTAGTGTGCCTCATATAGAGGATTTGAACCATGAACCTACAAGCACAAAACTAGCGAAATCCAAAACAACCCATTGACGATCATTGGTTGAGCTAACCCCTTGCGCTTGATCCATATGAAACTATATGCATGGTAGTTAATCTCATGTATGTATTAATGCATTAAATGTACACACAAGGTTGAATAACAAGAGGGCAATACTAATCTTTCACTTAAAAATATGCTATAATGGGTGTAGTTCAATTGAGGGGAGCTATGAGAGGTTGGTAATGGAGCAAATTATTATGAATATGAAAGAAAATACATGAATATGAATCCTAAGAGAATCTCATTGGAAATAATGTATAAATCCAATCAAAAGCATTTGGGAGGAAAGGGTAGTCTATCTATAAGCAAATAATTACATCATAAATTGAGGTGTCACTTGTACACTTATTGATTGCAAAGCTTTTTAAAGGAAGGCATTGTAGTATGACTTGAAGTGGGTCATATATTGGGTTAAATGTATTTGATGTGACCCCAATGTGGGGGCATATATAGGGTTAACTGTATATGTAATTGGTAAACGGAACATCCTAACCTTTAAACCCTCGTATATATTGTAATTGCAATTAATTATGTTGGTGATTGTATTGGCATGTAAATGTAAGTGGGTTCAAATATCCATAATAATTGTAATTATATTTTAATAACAATTGATGAGGTGGAGCCTTGATACAAAGCATGAGAAGACATGAGAAGGGAGGGAAGCCAACAAAAAAGATTTATAAAATTAATTCTTGCCAATAAATTATTTGGTTGAGCCAAATATAAGTGTAAGATTGTCAACTTTCCCAAGAAAATATATAATGGGAAGGATTTGGTAGTAACTTCATATGTATGGAAGTAGTTAGGTTGTACCCCAATTGTCTTATCCAAGGTATAGGTAGAGTAACATTCAAAGACTTCTTGGTCTAACCAAGAGCTTTTGATTTAACCACGATTGGCAGATCTCACACCAAATCTAGTAAAGAAGAGGAAACACATGAAGGAAAGTCAAAGAAAAGCATTCACAAGCAATTGTTGGCATGTGTGAGAAACAAAGCATAAGGTGTGCATCTATGAGTGGGAGTGAAGGAGGTTTTTTTGTGAAAAAAACTCGTGAACAAGAGAAACTTGTGGAAAGAGACTCGAAGACACCTGAGGGTCTTTTGAGTATGGCTCTAAACAAAAGGAAGTAGGAAACCTTTTGAGACACTATAACATGCATGTAATTGTGATTTCGCTGATTTGGTGAGACAAGTCAATGTTGAAGTCTTTAACCTAAGCTAGAGGCCATGAATTGTTGAGGAATTTGTTTGATACAAGAATGAAAAGCACTTGGAAAGGGGAAGCGCCAAAGAATTATTGGATTAGAGGTCTCCTTTTGTGTTATGTAGGCCCATTGTGGCCCACAGTGCGAATGATAGCATGGCTTGACCCAGTGAGTTGAAAGGCAATACACTGATTTTTGTGTGGATGAAGGAGAATGGTCTTCATCCTTACATCGTTGGTAACCTAAGAGAGAGCTTCTCATTGAGTGTTTCCTGTGTAGAATAATTGAGAGTCCACCCATAGCATTTGGGCATAGTGGGAGTAACAGAGAATTAATGAGTTTTACATGATGAAGGAGAGTGGATTTCATGAGTGCACCCTGTAATGACTGAGTGAGAACTTCCCTTGTGGCTTCATGGTCTAGCTCGAGGGTGGCCAATGACAAAGGACAGAACAAAGAACTGAGTCAATGGTTGGATAGAAAGCGGCTCACCCTTCATCAATTGCAGGCATCATTTGATCTTGATTAGGTAAGTTCCCTTGTGGACTTCAAATGTGTGATGTAAATCATATTCATGGAAATAGAAATGATGTTGATAAACTATGTATATTTATGTGTTTGTGCTTTGAATGGACATTTTGGTCTATGTGATACATGATCTTGGTATGAAGTGGTAAATGTGGCTAGGATGACTTAGTAATTGTTATATGCTTGCATGCACATTTTTAATGTGCTCTTGCGATGTGTTTCTCATGATTATGAGCATGGGGTTGATAGATTCTTAGTCCTGGTTATTTGTAATGTTTATGGCTACAATAAGGCCTCTTGTCAAGTGAGATGTTAAGTCTAAAGGAGAAGGGGATGTTCAATGCTCAACTTCATCGACAACCAAGATGGTTGGTTGGTTGTGAAAGACTTAGTGAATCTCAACCAAGGATCTACTTTAGATAGGCCAAAGAAACTCTGAATTTGTTGTTTGTGATAAGAGTCCTATTGATGATGTGGACCTAGATGTAAGAGTAAAAGCCTCGATTGTAGATTAGAGACTCAAATCAAAGAGTCTTCATAGAATATTTGGTGTAAGGTGTTAAAAAGTTCACTAAAGAGCTCTTGAATGTTGGAATATTTGTTGAAGGGCTTGAAGTGGGTTTGTGTGGCTCAAAGTCTGAGGAGTTAAGTGCTCAAGGGAATTTACGTCAATCATCAGTCAAACATATCACATATGAAATCCAAAGCACACAGTCTCCACTTGATATCCAGGAGTCCAAAGCACAAAGTTTCTTCACTTGATATTTAGGAGTCTAGAGCGCACAATGTCTCCACCCATCAAACACTATAGCGATCTAGAGCACAAAGTGATCCACTTGGAAAACATTGCAGGGGTTCATAACACACAATGTCTCCACTAATCACACACCATAGGAATCGAAAGCCCGCAGTGCCTCTACTTGCCTCATACTACAAGAATCCAAAGCCCACAGTGACCTCACATGCAAGCCCACAACAATCTAGATCACACAATGTCTCCACCTAATAGGCTCCATGGGAATCCAGAGCACACAATAAGGGTCTCCACCTATTAAACACCATAAGAAGTTCCAAAGTACACAATGTCTCCACCTATTAAACATGAGTTCAGAGTCCACCATGACTCCACCTTCTCAATGCAACACTCCTCAGCGTGCTTCCATGCCTGTGCATACATTGAGCTTTCATGCTTCTTCTCCAGCAAGTTCCCTTGTAATTACTATTTGTGCATTCGAGCTTACTACTCTGCATACCACCACTGTGTCTATATGCCTCCTTTCTGTATGTTGTGTATCCTCTTTGCATGCCCCTTCCTTTTTTTTCGCCTTGCATGTTGACTTCCACAACACATCTTGTGAGACAAGGACTATATGGGCTCATCATTTACTCAGGTAGCCCATACTTCACTTGAATGCTTGCACCAATAGTGCTATTAATTAATAGGGATATATGTGGTAAAATAAATGTAGTGACTTAGGTTTACACTCAACACTAGCAACTACTACTCCTCAGACATCTGACCGTGTCCATCCCTCTACCTAAGTCAATGTTTACATTTTCCACATTATTTACATGAATTACAATTCATATTGACATTTAATAAAAGGGTAGCAAAATGGGCTGTCACATACCCCACCCCCTTAGAGGAACACTGTCTTCAGTGTTCTATATTTGAACACTCAATTCAATAGTGAGCATTACATACAAATAACTTTCTTTTTTACATTTACTTACATAGTAAACACAAACGGGTAATTTGCCTTCATTTGATCAACCATTTCCCAAATGGCTTCATCTGGTCAAATGTGCTTCCATTGCACCTTGATCTGGTTGTTTACTTGATTCCAGAGTGCAATCTGCCTCCAATCCATATTGCACTATGGCTTTGGGTTCCTTCAGGGAACAAATTTAGCTCATTGTTCTCTAGGACACACCTAATGCATTTCTGATCCCAAGGAGTATGCACATGATTCTTCGAAGACTAGTTCACTTTCCAAATTCTGACATCCCCTTCTCTGCTAACTCAACCCTTGAGTGATCTAGCCAAGGCATACCCCTACCTTGCATGAATAACACAACATGTGTCATGGCATACCTCAAGGCAATCAATGCAAATCATAGGGCTTAGTGTCACCACAATGGCCTAGTCCCAGAGATCTTCAGCTCCATTATGTTGTTGCACACTTTGATATCATTAAGTTGACACTGCTTGCTTTGTAGTCAACCTCATATATTTGTGCTGGACAATCTAATAGTTCACCTACATCATAAGAGCATGATTATGACGAGATTAATCATAAAAATTAGAAATCAAATTAAACCACACTTCCATTAGCAGATTCTTTATGAGGTTAACCATAAAATATTAACTCAGTTCAAACCACAACTTCAACAAAGAAATCCTTCACATTGGTAATAGATGCTTATCTCTAGTTTTTCTGCACACGATGATTACTAGAGTCTTACAACCAGGTGCCAATTTGGCATGCTCTAATGGTATATGCATGAAGTCTTATGGCCAAGTACCAGTCTAGCATGCTCCATTTCACTCTTTAGGATTCTTATAGTCAAGTATCAGTTATGCCTTGCTTTCATGAGATAAAAAAAGTGCTACAGGCCACATTACTATCATGTAAGTCTTCTCCCTGAGCTCTAAGCTCCATTATTCCCACCCATGTCACAAATAGATTTCCATGAGATATACTAAAAAATTTAAGCCAATACTTCTATTTGCCCAACTATGCTTCACTCAAAACCCTGATCTCATAGGTATGACATTTGTAGTCACATCATTGGCCTCTTTTACAGGAGGTGTTGATCTGTCATGGTGGCTTTGCTCTCACACCCCATTACAACACTTGTATTGCAATATATATATAATGACCATAATAATAATTAATACTGAAGAAGCATATCTAAGGGGACATCACCGTTCATGAAGGGGACACCTGGTTGGGTATATACGCAGGTCCTCATTTGTAACATTGATCATCTCATATCTTTTGTATTAAACATTCTTATATAAATATATTACTCATCCCATGATGTACATTCTTATATTCCAGATATTCTGAATATTCTGCTGAGTATATGAACTTTGTTCGTTACATTGGTATCAAAGTTATTTGACTTTTGTTATTCAACAACTGCATAGAGAAAGTCTACGCTGGCTTTTGTCCATCAACTTAGTCAACTTCGTTTCCGTTGTGATCAAAGCGTTTCGCTACAGATTTTTGGAGATTCTTTATTTTGCCGTGTTATATATATATATAAGGAAGAAAAATAAAGTTATAGAAAAAAGGTCAAAGATAAAAAAATAGATAGAAGTCAAAGAAATATAGATAAATCAAAGGAAATAAATAAATAAATAAAAAGGGAGTATATATAAAAGAAATGGTAAATAAATAAATAAATAAAAAGAAATATACAAAAATACAAATTAATTAAAAAAAAAGCAAACTTCCTTGACTGTTGCATGCAATAGTTGTTGACGACTACTTTTCTCAGTTGTAGAAAAAATAACAGTGGGCCTCTGACAGCCTGCAACCCACCACAACTCCACTTGACAACACGTAGAACAATTATGACGACCGTCCGCATATTCCACCTCGCTTCCTTAGGAAGGCTCCCCATGCTGTCCACTACTCCTCATTGTTTGTTGCCCATCGCATTGAGCTCAGTGCCGTCTGTCTGCACTGTGTTCACCCCTACTCGTTCCGACACTATTCGCTGTCCCGCCCACTCTGTTTCACTGCCCATCTCATTGTCCACTGGGGTCATCCTCATACCACTTGTTGCAAACCAAACAGCCCCCGAACCCGAGTCTATATAGTATTTAATTACAATATAGTGATAAACCATTTTTATAAGATAGTTTTAATAGTTAGTATATAATATAGTTTAATGAAATAGTATTCAAGCTTTTCTAAAGGAGAGTGGGGTTATAAAACAAATTATTAAGGTTTGAAGGCTTATTTAAATAAAAGAAAAAAAGTTACTTTTTAACCCTAAGATCATTTATCATTGACATCAAAATATTATTTGATAAAATTAACGATGAAAACAAAAAAAATAATCTTTGATTAAAGAAAATAATGGATTATAATTCATAAATGAAGGAAGATTCTCTCATAAGGTCTTCTAATTCATATTTCATATTATTTACATTAAAGGGGAGTATACAAGGAAAAATGATTAATGTCATTATCAGCATGGCTAACAAAGAAAATGACATCAATATATATATATATATTTTACAAAGTCGGTTACTGTATTAATATCTAAAAAAAATGAGGGAGCTTGGACTCCTGAGATACATGAAGTGTCGAGGTAAGCTAGGAGCAGAGGAGTTACAAAAAGGAATTTTCTCCTTAATCCTGCTTGTTCTGGCTTTGAGAAAGTCTAGACATTAGTAGACTCTTACAAATTGAAACAACAAAAACTGACATTTGCAAAACATATCTAATCTATGTTAATGTGACTGATATGCCACACTGTGGATTCCTCCAGCTTTTCATCCCCATCGATGTGCTTGGCGCTTGAAGAGCTTGGGGCAACAATGTTGTGCTTGTCCATCATATATTTCAGAACCTCTATGGACTCTTCCGCATGGCTGCACTTGTTAGACAGATGGTTGAACTGCTCATGTAGAGAAGAGACCCTGTGCAGGAACATATTGATTTCCGCTCGGTACTTGTCGTTGATGATATGGTTCTGATTGTCGATTTTTGCATCTAAAATCCTCTGTTGATTGTCTAATATCTTCTGTTGAGCTCTTATTTCTTCCATCTCTGCTTGAAGACCCGCACAGTGAAGGCAATCCTCACTGCGTGCCATTGCTGAGATTGGAGAGAAGAGGATGGGATTACGGAAAGAGGCAATGAAGTTCTACAGATGGGTTCGGACAGAGGAGGAGGCAAAAGTCACGACCAGGTCAACAAGGATCCAATGCGTAATAGAGGCAAGAGGAAGAAAGGTTCTCGGGGAGGGCTGCCGAGAACGATAGAATAGAGAAACTGATAAGAGGAAGGGCGCTGAATAGTGGAAGAAGGAGGGGTAATTTATAGAAGGGCGGGGAGGATGAGGACCAAACACGGGGATAGAATGAGGAACAAGAATAAGACGCGGGAAGACCACGAGGCTGTCCTGAGGGGTCAGAAGGGTGAGGTTGATTAGATAGAAATCGGTGAAGTACTGATTGTGTTCAGAGTAATAAGGGGATCGAATCTGAGCCAAATCCCTTTGCTGATAATGATCTTGTTGTATGTCTGGAAGATCTAAATCCACTTCCATCTGTCAGAGCTATCCGATTTGATGCAGGGTAAAATGATTCGGTTCATGGCAAAGGCTGTTGAGTCTCCTTGGCATTGCAAAGTAAACTGCCCATTGTCTTGTCGCAAGCCTTGTTAGCGTGCCTGTCAGCGTGCTTATTGAGAGAACGAAGGATGTGATGAAACTGCAGATTAACCATTGTCTGGTGCAAGAGTTGACAACGCTGAATGACCTGCTGTAGGAGAACATTAGGTGATTCTTTCTTTTGAGCCATTAAGCTAATAACAACCGATGAATCTCTGAAGATTTTTTCTGTTCTTATACCTAGTCTGATGAGTTGAATTAGCCCTTGATATAGGGCCAACACTTCTGCCCTGTTATTAGAGATATTCCCTAGACCCCATTCATAGTAGAGGACGCAGTCCCCATTGGCATTGGAGATCAATCCCCCTGCTCCAGCAATTCCTGGGTTTGACTTTGATGCTCCATCGAAAATAATGTAGTAACTGTTGCATTTTTGTAACCAATTTGCAAACTCCTCCTCTTTTAACCTGATTTTCCAACTGTGGGTTTCCTGGCTATGCTGGTCTTTCACTATATTGCCTTTCTGAATGTTGTTATTTTTATCCATAATATAGCTGATGAAAGTACTTTCTTCAACACTGTACATTGTTACATCGATGTTGCTTTGAGATTTGACAGAAATAATTTCAAGAGTGAGACTCTTAGCCTTATTACAGATAATTCTTGTAGCCTAGTTCTTGTCCTTAAAGATTTTCCGGTTTCTTGCTAGCTAGATACTCCATAACATGGTGTAGGGGAGTGTATTCTAGACTCTCTTCACTAAATTTCTCCTCTTATTTTTCCAAGGACAGTTCTTTTTCCAAAAATGAATCACTTCACCTATGGAGTGCTGGGAACTCCAAGGAAAATTATCAATGGGGGATAATTTTTTCGAGCGATCAATAGCAAAGGGATAGTCGACAAAGAGGTGTTGCATAGATTCTTCAGCAGTGTAGCAGTTGGGGCAACGAGATGGGCCATTGATACCCCTCTTTTGTAAATTCTATGCTGTTAGGATTTTCCCTTTTAGAAGGGTCCAAATAAAAAAATTAATTTTTGGAAGAGCCTCTGACTTCCAAACCATTCTCCAGTGATTCCATATTGACATAGGGAAAGTACTATAGCAGATGTGCTGGTGGTCTGCTTGGACAGTGTAATCTGATCCAATTGGGTCCCATTGGAAGCCATCCATCTCATTCTTTTTGACGGGAGCTTTACTGTGGAGGAGAGATTGCAGAGTGGACAGACTAGGTTTCAGATCACTAGGAACAATAGGAAAGGACCACCCAAGCCAGAGATGAGATAGTGGATCCCAGCGAGAAATTTGATCCAGATAATGGATACCAATGCTGTTAAAAAAGTGAGCATAGGAATGGTTTCTTCGTGGCTATTTATTGGCTGTTATCCCAGAATTTTATTAGCTCCAATATTAATACTGGCTCCTCCCTTGGGAACTTTGGATATATTCTGAGTCATGAACAAAATAGCTTTTTTACATAAGTGCCAGATTTTTGAAGAATCTCTATTGGGAATATCAGAATCTAGCAACTGCTGTCTGGGTAAGTTCAAGTATTTAGTTTCCAGAACCCTTTTCCACCACGTAGAAGGACCAGTTATAAGCCTCCAAGCAATCTTCCCTCCAAAGGCTAGGTTTAGAAATTTGGGGGATCTAATACCGAGACCTCCTATGTCCTGGGATTGAATGACTTGTTTCCAATTGACTAAGTTGAATTTCTTTTTGTCGTTTTTTCCTCCTTGCCATAGGAATTAGTGGAGGATAACTTCCATTTTGTAATGAAAGGAAGCTGGGGCTTGGTATAGAGAAAAACGATAAAGGGGAAGAGAAGAAATACCTGATTTAAGGAGAATGAGGCGGCCTTCTGGGTTAAGCCAAATTGAACCCCATTGCTACACTTTCTTCTTCACCTTATCAATGATGATGTCCCAAGTTCCTGCCTTCAGAGGTCCTAGGCTCACTGGCATGCCAAGGTAAGAGAAATGAATCCACTCAAAGTTGCAAGGGACTCCAAAGATATTTGCAATATTGTGAATGACCTGATTTGTTGCATTCCATCCATATATACAACTTTTTAACTGATTGACCAAACCGCCAGAGTACCCCATATATTGGTCAAGAAGAGTCTTGAACCTCCTTGCTATAGTGGTGGAGGCTCCTCCAATTAGCAAGGTATCATCAAAACTCTATGAGTGGTTGATATTCTTGACTCCATTCCCAAATTTGATTCCAGTGATGAGACCCACTCTTCTGTTGAAGTCCAGAGCTTGACTAAAGGATTTAGCCATAAGGATAAAAAGATAAGGGGAAAGGGGGCAACCCTGTTTGAGACCCCGGGAGGATTGAAAAGCTTCACTCGGTCTACCGTTAACGAGAGGGGAAATCCAGGGCCCAAAGATGCAAGCAGTGATGAGGCTAATGAAGGGTGACTCAAAACACATCTTTTTTAAAACAACTATAAGGAAGGAGTGCCTAACTCTATCAAAGGCGTTGGCCAGGTCAAGTTTGAGGATAAACCCTTTGTCCTTCCTAGAGAGGCTTGAGTGAATGGCTTCTTGAACTAGGAGAATGGAATCAGTAATTTGTCTGTTGGCCAAGAACCCTCCTTGGTTTTCAGAAATCAGAGAGGGGAGCAGGGGTTTGAGGTGAGAGGCTAAGATTTTGGACAAAATTTTGTAGGAGGAATTGCAGAGGGAAATGGGTCTAAACCAAGAAAAAGAAGTGGGCCAATTTTCTTTAGGGATGAGAGCGAGAAAAGTGGCATTGGTATATCCTCCTATTTTACCCTTTCGCTGGATCCATCTAATCATCTTAGTCAAATCCTTTTTGATTAAACCCCATAACGCCCTATAGAAGAAAATGGGAAATCCATCAGGCCCAGGAGCCTTATCAAGATTCAGAGTCCAAATCGTTCTTCTGATTTCCTCCTCATCAATTTCCTTATTCAGGCTGTCATTCATTTCCTTGGTGATTCCCTTGGGTAAGTATTGAAGAAAATCGGCATAATCCTCTTCTCCTTTTGTTTTAGTTAGAAGATCTCTGTAATGTTCAATGACAACCTTTCTAATGGCCTCTTGGGTGTTTTGTTGGTTGCCCTCATTATCCAAAATAGAGCTTATGTTGTTCCTGATTTTTCGTGCCGTGCCCTGTTTATGAAAAAAGGCTGTATTTTTGTCGCCGCCTTGCAGCCGGAGTTGCCTCGACTTTAATCGCCATTTTAATTCTTCTTCTCTATTTATGTGACTCAGTTGCGTATAGAGAACGCTTTCTTGTTCCTTATTCTGCTGAGAGAGGCCATGTTCTTCTATCGTTCTTTGAATGCTCTCTAATTCATTCTTGATTGTCTTTTTGGTCTCTTCAGGCTCCTTATAATTAGCTCTTGCCCATTCTTTGATAGCATGTTTGGTTCTTCTTTGTTTAGTTTCCCAAATGAAGCCTAGTGAGCCTTCAACGTGCTGGTTCCAAGTTCCCTGAACAATTTCTCTGACAACTGGAACCCAATTCCAGAGGGAACTGTATTTAAACGGTATGGGCCCAAGGGGGCAGTGAGTTTCCAGAGTGAGGATTATGGGGTAGTGATTAGAGACTGAAGTGGAAATAATGCTAGCATATCCCACTGAGAAGGAGGAAAGAAACGATACATTAATTAAAAACCTGTCGACCCTTTCCATTATGTTACCAATGCCAAGCCTGCGGTTGCTCCAAGTGTACCTGCGGTTTTTTGGTTCAATGTCCACTAGTTCATGGTCTTGAATGATAGTTTCTAACTGGCCTCTGAAGGGGTCAGGTGAAAAGCAACCTCCCCTTTTTTCGTTGGCATGTAAGATAAGATGAAAATCGTCTGCCACTATAATATTTGAGTTTATTTCACCATCGATGCTAGCCTTAAGATCATCCCAACAACTTTCCTTTTCTCTGTAATGGTTGGGGGCATAAACATTATAGATGATTGCAGTTTGGTTGTCTATTCTATTATCCAGAACAGTTCCGATCCAATGCTGATGAAGATTTACTGGTGTGCAGTTCCATTTACTATGATCCCAGAGGGTGGCAATTCCTCCGGAGGCTCCTCTTGAGTTACTGGTACATCCTTTGTATTGTTTCTGCTGATCTATTATTCATCTCATTTCTTGTTGGTCTTGCTTTGTTTCCTGAATCATTAAAATTTCTGGCTTTTCACTGTGGATAAGTTCTCTGAGGGTTGAAACTTTGGAGGGGTACCCTAAGCCCCTACTGTTCCAAGACATAATTTTCATCATTGGGTATTTGGCATATGGAGAGGTGCTCACCTGTCTTGATCTTTGTAATTTGTCTCTTTCTCATTATGCCCCATGATGAAAGATTCTATAGGTGTTTGAGTGCCCATGGCTATGTCTTTCTGAGCGTTCTCGTCTCTGTGCTACTTGGCCGATTTTTTACTAGGTCCAGGTTTCTTATAAGAGTCGCTGGAGGTTCCATGGTCTTTAGAGGTGCTTCTGGTAAGCCTGGTAAGAGGGGGTTCTAGAGAAGCCTGCGAAGAGATGACCAGGGGGGAGAAGGATCAGAAGGTTCGGAAAGGATCAAGGGGGGCAAAGAGGGATCCATAGAAGCTGGATCAAGGGAAGATAAGACTAGAAAGGGGTTAGAAGAGGAGGGGAGGGGCGGATCAGGAGGAGGGTGGGTAGACAAGGGAGGGGAGGATGAAGAGGGACGAGGTGCAGAGGGAACAGGAGGGTCAGATTCTAGGGGAGCTTTGGATGACGGGGTAGACTTCTTCTTTTTGATAGTTTCCCATTGGCCTTCTTGTTCGCCACTCTCTGCATCAACAAGTTTAGAACATCGATTGGCAAAGTGGTCGTATTCGTGACATACCTTACATTTAAATGGTATCTTCTCGTAGTCCAGTTGCTGGATATGGCTCCACTCGTCCACTTTCAGTTTTATCTCTTCGGGGAGTCCTTTGCCAAGGTCCACTTCGACACAATTCCTTGCACAGGCCTGCATGTTTTCTTTCAGTTCGCTACGATCAATATATTTTCCAACTGTGTTCCCGATGGCTTGTACAAATTCATCTCCCCAACAGTGGAGTGGGAGATGAGGAAGACGAACCCAAATCGGAACAACACTGGGGACATCCAGTTCAGGGTCAAAGTCTGGGGTCCATTTGTTGAGGTATAGGCCCCTGGAGTCCATGAAATAGGGCCCATTTCTGAAAATTAAATCCTTATCCTCTTTGGATTCAAAGTGGAATGTGAAGTACCCTTTCCCAAAAAACATGATGGAGATTTTCCCTTGAATTTTGTCAGACCAATTTCTTTCAACCCATCTTTGAATAGTTCTAGGAGAAGGCCAGAGGCTTGTAAATTGACCTATGAGACCTTTTTTAGCAAGAGACAAAGCGGCCATGCAGGGCAGGACTGGGGGTAACTGAACTTCTTGGAGCACATCCAACTTCTTAAAAAATTTGGAGAGAGCAGGCCTGGGGCGTTGCGGTGGAAGGAATTTCACCAAATCTGAGAAGGCGCATTGAGGGTCAACCCCCTCCGAAGGAGGATCCGGAGGGGCCATGGCAAGAGGTTGAGGCCCAGGCGGCTGCGAAGCAGGAGCGTAGAAGCAGGTTCTCAGAGGAGGGCGCACGTGGGCGGTTCAAACCTCCAGATCCAAAAACCAAAAATCACATCAATATTAATCTGGCGAATCAAATATCAGTTCCAGAGCCAAATATTGGTCAACGAGAAAATATTTTTGATGAGAAAGAGTATGAAATTGATGATTTACAAGTGACAATTGATCATTATGAATATATATCTCCATTCAACATCATATCTATGTATAACAAAGAGATTGACATAATTTTCGGTCTACCTTGGTTTAAGGAACTAGGTACGTTCATGTTAAACATAGAGCAATTTTTTTAATGTTCCCTTAAAGAAGAAAATGATCACATTCCAGGACATGACAATGAATTCAAAATCGATAATGCGTTCATTAGAAGACTTCAAGGATATTTCAAAAATTGGTGCTTCAAGAGAATCAAGCTGAAACATTATCGAAGAAATAGAAGGAGCTTGAAGAAGTCATATCCAACAGAAAATGAAGAAAATTCACTTTTGAAGGATCATAGTCAGAAACTATTTGCACAAGTCAGAAAGTGTAAAACTAAGAAGCACAAATTAGAATAACAAAATGAAAGTTCCGAGAAGAAACTCAATGAAATTCTATCAAAAAGAAGAAAATTTGCACTTAAAATTTTTAATCAAAAGTTATTAGAACAAGTCAGTGATTTAAAAACCGAGAAGTTTAAACATAAAAATGAAGTTGAATCAAAAGTTGAATAATTTTTATGTTTAAGAAATCACAATCAAAGTATACTCACTCAAATTAAGAAACTTAAAAATGATAAGAAATCATTGAAAAACAAATTAGAAGAACTTATCACGAAAGAAGTATTGAAATCTTCAGACATAATAATCCAAGTTGAAGAAAAATGAACGAATATTGATCTAGTCAATGTCATAACTCAAAAAGATGACAAACTAGTTGAGGTAAAAACATATACATATGTTGTAGTTTAAATGACGAAAATTTCAAGTGAAGATTCAACATTTAACTAAGCAACTTCGATGCTTGAAGGAAATCAAATCACAAGAACTCCTTATCAACACCCAAATCTTAAAAACAAACATCTCAACAAGTCTACAAATCCATATCATTTAGACCAAAATAAGTGACTTATATTCCAAAGAATATCGATGTCACCATAATCCAGTCTTGTGATAACAATTCATCTCAAGTTTATAGTAATCACAAGATTCCACAAAAGATTGATTTAGGATGATCAAATCCCTTCTCAGTTTGATAATTTTGTTTATCACTCAGAAGATCCTATCATCTTGTATCATCGAAGAATTTCAGAAGATGCGAATAGATTACAAAACAAGGAAATATATGACACACCTTATTAACAATAAGATTTGAGGACAAAACTTTTCTGAGGAGGAAGACAATGTTATGAATATAATGTATATGGAAATAATATAAATTTAAATAATAATAATGATATTAATAATAATTAATTAAATACTAATTAATATTAAAGAGACATATCTAAGGGGACATGACCGTTCATGAAGGGGCATCTACGTGGTATATAACTAGACCATCATTGTAACATAGGTCAACTCATATATCTCATATGTCTTGTATTCAAACATTCTTATATATATAATATATATAATATATATATATTATATATATATATATATATATATATATATATATATATATATGTCAACTCATATATCTCATATGTCTTGTATTCAAACATTCCTTATATATATATATATATATATATATATATATATATATATATATTCGTCCCATGATGGACATTATTATATTCTAGATATTCTGAATATTTTGTTGTATATACGAACTTTGTTCATCTAAATTCACAACAACTTGAAGTGATCTCATAATTGTTGGACTCATAAAAAATCGATCACTCCAACTAATTTCAAATACATTGGAATGATGTTATTGGATTGTACATGTGCATCATATTTATTCCAAGCTTTTCATAATGCAATTAAACATTCATTCCAACAGACTAATAAGTCAGGATAGAGAAATGCATATCTCTAAACTCATTAGCATTTTAGTTCTCCATTTCACTCAACATGCTTTGGGAAATTTATTGCAATATTTCATACCAAAGGCTCCCCATACCAATCTCTCATATCCATGCAAAGCATGAATTAATTTGAAACAACATTATTCAAATTCAGCTAAAGGAATTATTACCCAATTCCTTTCCTTTACCCCTTTTTACCTTGGCTTACTGCTACCTTATTTATTGGATGTCACTGCCAACAATTTCAGTTGAAATATTTTGAAGGTTGTAGCTGGATGATAACATTCCTGCTATTGCAATACTTAGCAATTCCTGTATGATCTCAGCCTTACACATTAGTCATAAATTCATCCATTCAACTATGTATAAATTTAAATGAAAACTTCATAAAGCTACTTTCATTTGTATCAAATTCAAGCATGTCTTTATCCATGCTATTCATATGCTCTCTATTTCGAGCATTTATCATTTTTATTCATGCACACAACAAATGTCAGGAGCATAAGCATAACATATTAATAATGATAATTCTCAATAGTATGTCATTCTTGTACACTTTCCTAATGGATCTTCTGCGTGGCATGGAATCCATAAAATAACTTAGATGCGTTACCCAAAACATGGTAAATACAAATTCTATTTTCAAACTATTCACAGTGATCATAATTTTAAAGATTAATCACTTGTCTTACTACTAGGATGGTTCTCAAATAATGGTCTTTCGGACCAAGTGGAATCATTATACCTTTATTTCATTTTCTCATATTCATAAATGATAGAATACACATATAAATATCATCCATGCATAGTTCTGTCATCTTCTTCTACTTTCTACTATCATTCCTTTGATTTGTAGGGCTTAATCAGGGTATTTCACTTCTAGTTGGGTCTTATTTAGCTCTTCTCTAGACCTCATTTTCTTTCCTTTCCCACCCCAACAAACCAACCAATACCAAATCACAAAGGCAAGAAGAAAGAATGAAAAATCTAGAAAGACCACAATAGAAACTCATGACAAAATATAAAGCATCACGACCATGCTCAAAGTCAACAAACAAAAACAAAAACAAAATGTATCCAACAATAACAACAAAGAAATTTAAAACCTACCTCTACATATCATTCATTAGTCCACAACAAACTCAATCCCTTCAATTCTGGTGTTCAATGTGTCTATCGCCAACATTTGCACAAAATTTAGTTAGAGTCCTTTCCAAGGTTTATAACAACCTCAAAATTCCAGTGCCACTATATAATTCAAGAAGGGAAATTTTTAGTAGTTTAGAGAACTTGAGGGGATGCTCCCTCATCTCTTTCTAGATTACACGTTGTTTATTCAGGTGTTAGGAGTTCACAAGAATTATTCTTCTTCTTTCACTGCTTGTTAGGGAAGCCTTTCTTCATATGCACCTCTCCGCAATTCCAACATGAAACTGACTTTATTTTCTGTCTAGCCTCATGATGTTCCTTTCTAACCTTGTAAGCATGACAATTCTCTATATCTTTAGAGGTTGATGCATGTTGCAACAACTCTTGCATGTATGACAAGTGTTGTAGCAACATTGTGTTCAGTCTTGCCTATTCTTGTTGTTTTCTAATGATATTTTCATTTTTTTCCTTGTAGCTCCTCTATTGGTGTCGAATGCAACACCCTTGCAGATTCTGAAAGCCAGTATGCACTAGGAGCCTAGTCTTGGTTTGACTCCCACCTAACCACATGACACCAATATAATTGGCAATGGAAAAATACTAGGTGCAGGGCGATGATAGACGCATACAATACTAGCGTATCGGGTATGTACTGTTAATTTTTCATCAATTTGTTCTATGCTGAAACTATCACTTCAACAATATCCGATAGCATCCAATTTAACAATTTACTTCAATTATCCAATGACGTAGAGAAATAATAGATAAAAAAAATTAAACAAATTCATACTAAATGGCAACCAAGAGACAAGCGACACAATGTTTGGTTAATAACCAAGGAAAAACCCCACTAGGGGGAAAACCCTTGCAAATCTTCTTCTATTAGATTGTCTTCGAACGTTCAGCAAATAGAGTACATCATCCAAGAGTCAAGGTCAAACTTTAACTAGCCAATATCCAATATCAAAAAACTATCCAAGCCAGAGACAAAGAGATGACGTTAATAAAGGTCGAATTTGATCTTCCTGTAATCTACCCAAGTCAACAACAATGTTGTCAACCCTAACTAGTATGTAGTCAACAATAAAAATAGTCCTTTAGGAGCTCGGTCTACTTCAATCAAACTCAGCCTCAAATGTTGGTCAACATATGACCAAAACAATCCTCAGAAATTCGGTCAAAATCAGTCAAAAGAGGGAGAAAATCTGCTGTCACAGTCTGCAATTTTCTGCGGTCAAACCAAAAAGTCAACACCAATCAAACTGCTAAGAATTCCTTGTTTTGTGTGCCCTCTAATGCGGCTTGTAGAAATAAAAAATTTCCATGCAAAAACACAGTCAAATGAGGTCAACTTCACCTTGGTCAATGCCCTGCAACAAACCTACAATTGTCCTGCAACTTGACCCAATAAGAAACAATCACCTATCCTTCACATGTGTGAGTGAAATACTTCCAATATGAGATGTACGAACCAATAGGAATAGGAGAGAGAAGATGTGATGTGAGGTGATGAAGTTCCAAATGAGGTTTGAGGTCATGTATTTATATGAATTGATGAGGGCAAAAAGACACGTCGTTTAAGCTTCATGAGCCTACATGGTGTTGAAGCCGACCTTGACAATTTGCACGTGTGGGATTTAATTCAAAAACAAACTTCTCCTTGTCTAATTTCAGTGATATTTAGGGGTATTTTGGCCCACTCGAAAAATGGAATTCAAATAAATAATTATATCCCTCAAATGAGCTGTCCAAAGTGGAATTTGACCCTAGTTGCATAATTTAAAACTCCCTCTCAACTATGGAGAATTCCACCTATCAATATCTGTCCATTGGTCATCATGTCATGTCATCATATAACATCTCTTCTTGTCTATGCTAATCTCATGCTAAACATTCTCAAATCTAAAGACGAAGAAATGCTGTAGGGGAGCTCCAACTACCACCCTGTCTCTGTCACCATCGGTGAGATCAACTACCACCTAGAATCACCATCGTCACAGGCCATGGCTACCACCTGGAACCAAAGACAATGGGCAAGACCAACCTACTCCAAGTGTAGGGATCACACTCTATCCTAGAGTCCCTAACAATAAGTGAGATAGATGTAAGGATCACACTTTATGCTATTGCCCCTGATCATTCATCTTAACCCTGAAGATTTAGATGGTAGAACACATGCATCCACCAACTTGGGCGAGATCCACCTACTACAAGGGGTAGGGATGACACTCTATCCCATATCCCTTAACCCATTAGCCAGATGGGAGAGGTTATCTGATTGAGTGGGAAGGATGCTAACTGGGGCATACTCTGACTAGGGGAGATCCTAGGTCTCAACATCCTATCAGTCAGAGGTCTCTCATCCCTAGGAGCCCTATAGCTCCATTCCATACCTTGGGATCTCAACCATGGGGGAAAAGCATTGCTTAGTGTTCTTGATTAGCTTGAACCCTTATTTGAAAGGGTCATCTCAACCAGTCCAAGCTGCTCTCTAAAGAACAAGAACTTCCCTTTGGGCAAAGCCTTAGTGAGGATATCAAGTGATATCTAATCTCTATATGCTTGGACTTGTCGCAGAAAAAAAAAATCCATGGCAAACGAATCTCACTCTTGTTGCTGCAATAAATCACTGTCATGTCCAGAACCTGATCAAATAACTCTCCAAAGAGCTTCCTGAACCAAACTGCTTCACAACTTGTAAGACTAGTTACAATATACCCAGCCTTAGCAGTGTTAAGGGATACATATTTATGCTTCCTTATTATCCATAATATCATGGCAAATCCCAAACTAAAACAACATTCAAAATTACATTTCCAACCCAATCTGCATCTGTATAGCCATGTAGTCTAACGTCTCTGATGCCATATCTCAATCCAAGGTTAATAGTCCCATGTAGATATCTCAATACATGCTTGGAAACGATCCAGTGTACATGGTGAGGCTCGATCATAAACTGGTTCAAGGTGTTAACTAGAAAACATATATCAGGGTGAGTATTTACGAGAAACATCATAGCACCAAACAATTGTCTATACTGAGAAGGTTTTGCTAGGTCATGTCCAATAGATTCTCCACACAACTTCTTGAAATTCATCTCCATAGGTGTAGGCAAGGAATTGCACTCAACCATGCCAAATCTCTCTAGAGGTTTCACAACATATTTTCTTTGTGAAAGGAAAATCTCTTCTGACTTTTGCCATACTTCTAGTCCCAGGAAATAGTGCACCAAACCAAGGTATTTCATCTCAAATTCAGAATCCAACTTCCTCTTACATTCTAGAATGAGAGGGTCTACACCTGTTAAGAATATGTCATCGACATACAATGCCAAAATGAGATGAATACCTTGGATTGTTTTGAAGTACAAGTTTGGATCAACATTGTTCCTTGTGAATCCTAGCTTTATCAAGTAACTATCAATACGAGCATACCAAGCATGGGGGGCTTGCTTCAATACATAGAGATATTGCTTTAATTGGCATACATGGGTCTTCCTGCCATAAACTTCAAATTGTGGAGTTTGTTCTATGTACACTTCTTCTTTCAACAAACCATGTAAGAAAGCACTCTTCACATCCATTTAATGGAGAGTCCATCCCTGAATTGCAACAATGGCTACTATCGAGCAGATGGTTGTATGTCGAGTCATAGGAGAAAATATATCATTGTAATCTTCTCCCTCTTTTTGAGAGAATCCATAGGCTATAAACCTTGCCTTGTATTTTTCAATGCTTCCATCGTCCCCATGCTTGACCTTATAGAGCCATTTGGATGTTACCACAAATATTCCCTTTGGTCACATCACAATATCCCATACATTATTTTTCATAATAGACTCATATTCTTTGGCCATTGCATCCTTCCAGACTTTTTCCTTCATGACTTCTTCAAAAGTAATAGGTTCAACTTCAATAATATTGCTCCTAGCTACAACATATGCTTGGTACATGCATGGATTCTTACTTTCCCTGAAATTTCCATGAGCAACAACATGTTTCTTGGCATCTTGTAGTGTCTTTGAGCCAAAGTGGTCTTTTCCTAGTAGGAGGATCACTTAGAGGAGGATCCAAAGAGTCCATAGGTTCCATGGGATTGTCAACGACGTCCTTCTAGGATTCAAGCACAAAAGGACATTCTAGAATATTCATAGCATCACTCTTGTCTTTAGGAGGAGGAGGCAAAGGGAGGTCCCTTTTTCTAAGAGAAACATCTTCATCGAATGTTACATCCCTGCTAACTTCAACCTTCCTTTGACTAGAAATATATATTCCAAATGCTTTAGAATATTCAGTATATCTAGTAAACATACCTTTCCTTCCTGTAGCTTGTAGTTCATTTTTTTTTTTCCCTTTGACAAATGGAAGTATATGAGGCCACCAAAAATTCAGAGATGACCAATATCAAGCTTGACACTTGAGAATACTTCCTCGAGAGTCTTTTTGTCCAAAGCTTGATGAGGTAACCTGTTTTGAACTTATACTGTTGTGTTTGTTGCTTCAACCCAAAGGAACTTTGGTAGCTTTTGATCATGGAGGATGGCTCAGGAAACTTCTACAATGGACTTGTTCTTTCTCTCAGCCACTCCATTTTTCTTGGGAGTGTAGGGCACAATGGTATCCTTCTTAATTAATTCCTTTGTGAAAAAGTATATAAATTCATTTGAGATGTATTCCTCGATGTTGTCAGACCTGAAGATCTTTATTTTCTTCCTTGTATGATTTTCAACCAAATCCTTGAACTCCTTGAATATTTGAAATACCTCATCCTTGTGCTTCAAATAATATATCCATTTCTTCCTTGAGAAATTGTCGATGAATGTGTTGTTAATAAAGATGACCCCAAAGTGAATGCACAGGTGTTGGATCACATATATCATAATGAATGAGATGAAGAATTTCTTTCGTCTTGTTTTCACTATAGGGAAATGGTCCCCTTGTCTTCCTTCCACTTGCACACCTAGGGCATACTCCATCATGTTGAGCTTGAACATTGGGGATTCTAGAGTTCAACCTCTTCAATTTTGGAAGAGAATCATAATATAGATGGGCCAACCTTCGGTTCCACAACTCGCTTCAAAGATTTTTATTATAGACCATAGCTAGAAGAGGTCTTCTAGCGACTCTATAGAGTCCTTCAAACCTAGATCTCAATGTGAAGGCATTTCTCATGTATGATTTAGTAGGCCAAATAAATACTTTTCCTTTAATGAATGCAACCCTCATTCCTTTATCCTCCAAAGAAGATATCAAAACAAAATTCTTCTTCAATCTGACACATATAATACATCATGAAACAAGACAAATTCTCCAAAGTTCAAATGAAATTTGACAAAACCAAATCCCTTTATGGGATGAGTGGTATTGCCACCAAGAATAATGTTCAAATTGGTCTTCCTTTCGACAAAATTAGAGAGAACCTCCTTGTATCCAAAGAAGTGATGAGAGGCCACACTATCAACTAACCAACTATCCCAAGTATCTGGAGGAGATGAACTAGATAATGCAGAAATAAGAATATACTCTGATTGATTATCACCATTTCCTTCATACCTGGAGTTCCTTGACCTCTTTGGAGGACGATGGATCTACTCATGATCATTGAGGGAGTCTCTTCTTATTTCATTCCTTATTTTGTTGTCTCTTCTTTCATATGACCTGTTGTTTTTTAATCCACAATTATTGTTGTATGACCTTGAAGAGTTTCTTCCTAGAGAATCTCTCTTTTTGGGACAATCTCGAGCATAGTGACCCTTTAGATGAAAATTGTAGCACTGAACGTCTCTATTTCAGCTTCTTGAATCCTTGGAATCTTTATTAGATTGAGGGGGTATTCTATGTTTAGATGGATTTCCCTTTCCTTTCTTTGCATTATTTTTCTTTCCTTGAGAAAGGTAGGAAGAGGGTTCTCCTTCCTCTGATCCTTGAATTCTTCCTCTAGTTATCATCTTTGATTCTTCTTGAGTGATATTTCCAACAAAATCATCAAGTGACAGGAAGCTATTGTTGTTTCTTATAGTAGTAATGAAGGCTTCCCAAATGGGAGGGAGGCCTCTAAGAGTTATAATCACCAATTCCTTGTTAGGTGCGGTTTCCCCAATTCTTTGCAATTGATCTTTAAGATGAGATATCCTCGTAATGTATGATTGCACATATTCTCCTTTGATAATATTTGTGTCTTTGAGTTGTTATTTCAAAGAGATGATTTCATTCAAATTTTTGACTTCATAATTGCCATCTATCTTATCATACTTGTCCCTAGGCCTTCTCAAATTTCCAACATACGCAAGTAGATTATCTTGTAAACCACCAACTATAATTTGTTTTGATTTTAACTCACCTTTCTTACGCTTGATTTTGACAACCAGAAGCATTCTCCGATGGCTCAAGTACTCTTCCTTGAATGAATTCCAAAACATCATTGTTGTTAGCTATGATCTCCAACCTGAATTTCCATGAAACAAAGTTAGATGAGTCACCCAACTTCTCATGCTCCTTGAAGGAAGAGGAAGAAATTTTTACCAAAATATTTTTCCCTTTTTTTGATCAGTTTCCAGAAAATGGATGCTCTTCTTTTGTGTCTCTTGGGCTTGTCTTCACCTTAGCTCTGATACCATGTTAATTTTTCATCAATTTGTTCTATGCTGCAACCATCACTTCAACAATATCTGAGAGCATCCAATTTAACAATTTACTTATTCATTTATCCAATGATAATAGAGAAATAGTAGATAGAACAATTAAACAAATGCACAATGAAATAGAACCAAAAGACAAGAGACACAATATTTGGTCAATGATTGGGGAAAAACCCCACTAAGGGGAAAACCCTTGCAAATGTTTTGATATTAGATTATCTTCAAATGTTCAACAAAGAGAATACATCATCCAAGGGTCAAAGTAAAACTTTGACTAGCCAATATCCAATATCAAAACAACTATCCAGTCGAGAGACAGGGATGAAGTCAACAAGGTCAAATATAATCTTCATGTAATCTTCCCAAGTCAACAACAATGTAGTTAGCCCTAACCAATCTGTAGTCAAAGGTCAATGCAGTCCTTTAAGAGCTCGGTCTACTTCAGCAAACTCGGCCTCAAATTCTAGTCAACATCTACCCAAAACAATTCTCAGAAACTCAGACAAACTCGGTCAAAAGAGGGAGAAAGTCTGCTGTCACTGTCTACAATTTTCTGCGGTCAAACCAAAAAGTCAACACCATTCAAACTATTCATAATTCCTCATTTTGTGTGCCCTTCAATGCGCCTTACAAAAATCAAACTTTTCCACCCAAAACACAGTTAAATGAGGTCAACTTCACCCTAGTCAATTTTGTTCAATTCCCTGCAACAAACCTAGAACTTGGCCCAATCAGAAACAACCACCTGTCCTTTGCATGTGTGAGAGAAATAATTCCAATATGAGACATATGAACTAATAGGATAAGAGAGAGAATATGTGATTGGAGGTGATGTAGTTCCAAATGGGGTTTGAGGTCTTGTATTTATATGAATCGATGAGGGTGAAAAGACATGTCGTTTGGGCTTCATGAACCTACATGATGTTGAAGCTAACCTTGACAATTTGCAAATGTGTGGGCTTTAATTCAAAAACACACTTCTCCTTGTCTGATTTGAGTGATCTTTAGGTCGATTTTGGTCCTCTTGAAAGGAGGAATTCAATGCAATAATGATCTCCCTCAAATGAGTTTTCCAAATTGGAATTTGACCCTAGTTGAATAATTTAACATGTACGTCGGTAGAACGAGCGTGCCATGATGGAACATATAGGCAAGGGTATTGGAAAAAATGTACGTCATTAGGATCCAACAGTGGAGGTGCTTATCGATCCAATGGTACATAATGCTCTACATGACAAAATTGTTTAGACAATATTTCTATGGAGGGGCGTGAAGGAGGCCACATGTCAACCCCTCATGCCTTCTACATGCCTCCAAAAATTTCAAACACCCAAACTCAGCTAGTGCAGAAAGATTAAGTGTGTCCTCCATTATGTTAGCTTCCCACATCACACCACCACTGCACACCATGCCACCCTGTCATCCTCCACATGACCCCTCCGTGCACCCAACCAGTGGCCCCTCATCACTTGTCACATCATACACCTTCCACACTCCACATCATCACTCTATCTGCCAGTCACCATCTATGTGGCCTGACTCCACTTTTCGATTCACACAGTGTGACATCACTAGAATCCCGACCAACATGCTTGCAAGTAGAACTAACAGCATTGGGACCGTCTCACCCCACAACTAGGGGGGTAAACACGATGAACTTGCTCAAATGATAATGTGAGGGAAGGGTGCATAGGTTGCTATGTGGTAGTCTCCTGCGCATTTTATGCACCCAACGAATATTCATAAGCCGGTTCCTTCACCACATGAAAAGGTGACACATGGACCTCCACGTTGACTGCCCAAGTATTACCACATTGTCCAATCAAATTTGTCTCTTGCTTAACTTCCCATCATCCAATGTGTTGCACTCATCTAGTCATCATGCACCATCAGCATGCCACGTGGCTGGCCCCATGTCCTTCTCATGTAAGACAAATTTCAACTTAACCTTCCTTCCCAAATAAATCCTTACACGTGTCAAGCACTGACTCAATGCACTAGAGGTCCATTTTTGGTAAATTGTACTTCTAATGTTCACTCCAATCCGTGCACCTGTAAGCTCTAGGTTGCCAAATTTGATAAAATCTGGATGCCAATCGTATAAATCAAATATCTAAGGTGAAGTAATCCATCATTTCTCTTGGTTAAGGGGTTCCTCACATCAAAGTTTTAAAGAATTCAGCTCATTCTAAGCCCTAAATTTTTCCATGGAAGAAACATGCATTTTTTAAAAGAAAATCGGCTCCCTTGACGTAAGAGCTCCCTAATTTCCTAAAATTAACACCATAAATGCATTATTAAGCTCAAATTGGTCTTCTGCTTGCTAAAATTTCATCAGTTAGGCTCAAAACCCTAAGTTTTTCATGTGAGTTTATGTCGTCATTATTTTGAGCATAAAGTTTAAAAGGGATTGCCGCCACCTCGTCCCTCCTACTCCATGACACATGACACTATCATTTTATTACTTTGAGGGACTGAGTCTAACCTGCCAAATGGCCTCTCCTTATATAGACAATTGTGTAGGTGCAAAGGGAAAGACTACAGAGATGCATTGCCCTAGTGGAAGCGCCAACACCCAAGGCTCGCCTTTGTCGGCTCATGAACTTAAGGAATTCTTTCATAATCTAACTGAGAAAATGGATTCTTGGACCATGCCAGATGATTTTGTGGGAGCATAGTCTTCATCCCCAAAGTCAAGGTAGAAGTTGGAGACAACGAAAGCAGAGCTCTATCAGGCAAAATAGTGTATCAAGAGATTGGAATTTCAGTTGTTTCTCCAGGAGAGAGAGAATTCCAACAAGATTTCTTCAAAATAACTAAGAATATTATTTGGGAAAGAATCACAAGGCTAGTAAATAAGCACTGGGGGCATTTGGAGTTGGTGCAGGAAAATATTGAGATGGGCAAGGTAGCTCACAAGGAAATGGATATGCTTAGGGAACACATTAGGAAGACCTCACACAAATCCGAAATTGTCATAGATTTCCTTAATCATATGACCAAAGAAGAAGTCAGAAAGACAAACCTTGACCACTCCTATTTAGTAGCCATAACAAGTCAACTGGGAAAAAAACATAAGATGATAACACAGATAGAGGAGAAAGCAGGGAGCATGGCTAAGGAGATACAAGAGTTCAAGTGTAAGTTTGGAGAATTGTATAAGAATAATTTCCCATGATTAGGGAAAATTATACTCCAATAAGCTTTTTGTAAATGGCTTAAGGGTTATTACAGAGAATCAAGGTGACTTTGAAGGAGGGGATCACACCCCATAAGAGAAAGGCATTTTGGACCTATATATGGATCATTTTTAGCTTATGTCCATACTAAAAGGATTTTTTAAAGAACAATGGAGAGTTAACTATCAATCTATTGTGATTAAGGAAATAATAATAACAAATACATGGCTAGGCGACGTGCTAATAGGTGAGGAATGGAAGAGCATGTTGGACGTGTATAGGTAAACCATTCGAAGAGAGTTTACATTGGAGTCAATGGGTACCTCAATGAAAAGAAGCCTCAAACTCAAAGCCATCAACCTAACCACAAGTGGAACATTGAGTTTTATTTCAACAGTCGGTGTCACTAGTAGAAGCATCAACACCTCCACTAGCACTGTTGGTGATGTGCCCATTGTAGTACCCGACGTACATTTGCGCACGGCTGAGGCATCGCTCAAGATAGAGAAGGAAGACAATGCCCAACTAAGAGAGAGATAAAGAGCTATCAAAGCCAAATCTAAAGGGGCCCACCTCACAACTAGTAGATTCTTCAAGAAACTTCTAGAATAAGTTAGTTATTATACAACTGGAGATTTTGTAAAAAATATTGGTGGTTTTATAAATACCACTAATGGTTTAGGGTAGGGTCCAAGTCCTTGAGTTCCTATATATAGGTCTCATTTTGATTGGAAAGGGGGAAAAATTCTTGGTTGTAGGGGAAACTCTGCCAAAATTTCTGGTGAATTGTTGGGAGGTCTTGAAGCTATCTTGAGGAATAATTCTGCAGTAGGTATTGGGCTGTCTATATCTTCTTATAATGTATTTGCATACCCATGTTATGTTTTTAACTTTACTACCAACTAAATACAAGTTTATGCAATTTCCATGGCACTTTGAGTTGTGAACTTGATTTGTTATGTGAATTCTGTAGAATTGTATGAGAATTATAAATTATGGCATCAGTATGATGGTTTATTTTAGTTTTGCAAGATATATCGAGATAGTTTGAAGAGTACCTTGAATTTATTGATATTTATTACAAGGGTTTTGTAAGAAAATGGTAAACTTCAAAATTCTTTGTTTTCTAATAGGTGAATTCTTAATTGCTTAGCTGCCCACAATATCTAACCAATTTAAAGGAATTCTTAACTTCTCCTTCAAATTAGGTAGGATTTGTTCTCCATTTTTTATCCATTCTTATATTTTCAACTTCCCACGTTAAACCCAAGGGTTCAAAATGATCCAACTTAAGGTTAGTGCAAATGCAACCCAACAAATGCATTTAATGATTGGTGGTTTTCCCTTAACACTGAGACTCAATCAAATTTCAAATTTAACGTAAACCTGACCTAAATTTGAAGATTATTCACACAAATTTTAAAAACTTGATTTCAAGAACATGTTATGAATGTTAAAAGTGAAAGATGAATTAGTTTTCCAAATAAGTAAGATATAAATTCTATTATGATTTATGGATTTGTGTTTAACACAATGAAATACATTTTTGCACAAATATTTTTCTTCATGGTTGTGATACATTTACGTAATTTTAATTTCTTGTGATATTTTATAAGAGAAAGTAAGATGCATGAATTTTGAAATATTTCTATCAATTGCAAAAATTTAAATTGAGTCAACGCAAAATTAAAAATTCATTCTAAATACACATTTCCAGGAACAATTTAAATATACGATCTTATTTGCATGAATTTTGAGTCATCTACACCTTGAACCATTCTTATGTCAAAGAACCATGAGTTAGAACACTGAAGTCAAAGAGATATAAAATATAAAGAACAATATTAAACAATAATAGAAGGCCATGTACATTGATTTAAATAGAATATCTTAAGAATATAGCAGTAAATAGGATCACACTTAGTTGGTTCAGGTTCTTCACTACAACACAAGGTAGTGTGACTCTGGGCCCCAAAATCTCGTGGCGCCTTTTCTGGGGATGATTTGAATTCGTTCAGTGGGAAGAACGACATTTTTTCAGATCTTTGTGGTGGACAATGTTTGAAATCATTCACTGTGCATTCCACCTAGTGACTCCACTATCCAAATTTCTCATCACTTACCAATAAGCTCCAGTTGCCCTACTTTCCACTCTCTACAATGTCGAACCCGCTAACTACGAACCTCAACATGTCCATCGTACATGCTTCATTTACTATGCATATTCATATCGATTTCTTTTCATCAATCTTAACACTTTTCATAATTTACATATTCACACTCTGGCTTCATTAATTAGACACGCCTGGAATTATCCAGAAAAGAATCTAACACGCCTTATCTTCGACCCTGAGCATTTTGTGTACACCTTGAACCAATGTAACAAAAAATTATAGGCAAAACCCTTAGGGAGTCAAATAACTAGTATTCCATATCCACCTCTTGCAATAATGATTGCTTAACTGCCTTGTTTTGAGGCTATTCATACAAATAATTAACATTCACATATAATTCTTGAATGTTTATTGTCACTCAGTTCCAGACATAAATCTGAAAAGGCGACTCCACAAGCTACTGAGAAAATTAGAACTATAATATCATCTGCCGCTAGGGATGTGATTTTACAACACATCATGGCTAGATAAGGTCAACCCCATAATAAAAAAAGTCAACCCAACCAACCATTGCCTTGGATAGAAGTTCAAAATGCCCCATTGGATTTGCCTCGATTGCTACACAACATGCCCAAGAATTACTTGAAGCTGCTACCTAGGCCCAATGGCAAAAGGAAAGGGAACGTTGAGGAACATATTAGCGCATTTCAAGACTTCACTAACAACTTCATGGTAGAAGGCGAGGATTTTTTCATGCAAAACCTTGAAGGGGATGTGTGAAAATGGTTTCGTATTCGTTCCGCTAATTCGTTACACTCCTGGGATGATTTGGGAAGGAAATTTTGTGCCCATTAGGGTGAGAAAAAGAACTTTCAATACTATCTCATATAATTTTCAGTAGTGAATAAGAAGTCGTATGAAAATGTAGAGGAATTCATGAAGAGATTCAATAAGATCTACAACAAGATCCCAAATGAGATTAAACCTACTCCTATCGCTGCCATGGTTAACTAAGTCGATGCTTTTGAGCCACATATCTCTATCATGCTCAAAGAAAGACGACCAGTGAACTTGTCTCACATGCAATTAGACACAACCGAGATAGAGAGAAATATAATTGTGCAATGAAAACTGAGAAGTGTGTAAGTAACGATTGAGAACCATAGCATGGAAAGAGAGAAAGGAGGAAACTGAGACAAAAGAAAGAAGAAAGTAAAGGAAGAACCTGATCACACTACCTACCACAAGGACCCATCCAAAGAAAAGATTGAGGAAATGAATAGGTTTATTAGGAACCTATCAAACAAAATTGCTAAGCTTGAAGCTGAAGGACTGAGCAAGAATCCAAACCAACCTCCCCATAACCCCCTTTTCTTCTGTAAACTATTCAATCCAAAACTAATGAATAGGGATACAAAACCTAATGAGCAACCAATACAACCTCCGGTTAGGAGATATCTCAATTTACAGATTGATGGATATCATGACGAGTACATGCAGGACGAGGACATAATCTGGGTGGGAGAAAAAAATCCCACCTTCTACATCACCGAAGTGGGTTACACAAATTCTCTCGCGACACACGAAAACTATACAAAATATGATTTTTTGATATTAATATTACGAATTGCACCATCCAAATGTTAGAAGATTGCTGACTCTGTGATGGAAGAAATCATAATAAATTATGACTTGTGACCTAGGTTCAACAAGCCTGCTCATTTGAGTCATCAAAATAAGGCACCCATACCATCACACAACTATGAGCCTACCTAGGGGACTAGTCCTCCACCCCCCAAAGTATCAAAGAAAATGAAGGAGTTATGAACTAAGAAAGGAAATTTTGTTTAGGATCCTACTCTAAGCTAGACTTCAGAGCTCGAAAAATCAGGACACCATATTCCTCCATAAGTAACCACTCAATCGATCAAGGAGGTTGAATGAAGCCTACCCCATGTTTTCAGCATTTTTAGGAGTTAAGAAAAATCTAAGATCCCGTTCCTTTGCTCAAACTAGCACAAAACCAAACCTATCAACCGGTAATACAAAAACTAATTACCCCTTCCAAGCAAATCTCCCATGGTGACTCTAAACATCCAAGAAGACCGTCCTTATGTGGATTGTAGACCACATGTAGAAGAATACGATGATCATAGTCCTCCTTTCTACATCACCTTGAATGTTCACAATAAGCTACCACATAATTTTATGCTTGACTCAAGATCCTCCCACAGCCTCATGCCCAAGTCGGTTATGGTCGAGTTGGGATTGCATATCACTAAGCCATACCAAGACCTATAATCCTTCGGTTCACGAAGAGTAAAATGTCTCAGCCTCGTCAAGGAATTTGTAGTCTCTCTCACCCAGACACCAAACAAGAGCCTAATCATGGATATAGTGGTGGCCGATAACCCTGCCTCATATGGTATGCTAGTTTCGAGATCGTGGGATGGGAAATTGGGTGGAACTCTCTAGATGGCCTTATCATACGCCACCATACCTATTTTTGGAGGGCAAAAACGAAGACTGTATCGAGAAATCAAACTCTTATATGTCATTAGTGATGCAAAGAAGTACAAAAACATGCTCGTATACATTGTGGAAGAGTCGATGGCATGTTATAGTATGTTAATTAACCTCAAAGCCATGGATGAAGCTGAGCCCCCTCCTCCTGAGATAAAACAACCACAAGAATTACATCCAATTTGGAAACTTTTCTTCGATGGAGCTTTCTCTAAGGAAGGAGCAGGAGCGGGAATAATCCTGATGCTGCCTAATGGTCGAGACATCTCACTATCTTATAAACTAGAATATGATGGCACGCGTTTCCAAATATGAAGCATTAATTTTAGGATTAGAGATTGACTCGTAGAATGGGAGTAAAAAATATTACATCATTTGGGAATTCAGAGTTGGTAGATCTACAAGTAAGAATGTCTACACCACCAAACACCCTCGTATGAGATCATATTGAAACACTGTGTGGGATATTATTGAGAATTATTTCGATGCTTTTAACATCACAATTGTGCGCATGGAAGATAATAAACTTGAATATGCTTTAGCAATTGCAGCAAGTACCTTCATATTACCTCCTTAACCAAAGCGTAGATATGAAGTGGAAATGAGTTACTGACCTTTCGACCCAAACAACATCATACATTGGCAGGTTTTTGAATACTCAATAAATAAGAAGATTTTTGGACTTGGTGGACAAGTTTTGAGCCATCAACATTGACTTCGAAGAGGAAACGACACAAATAGACCAAGAAGAAGAAGGTGGCCATAATGATAGCAAGTTCCTGAATTCGATCGGAGGTCACGAGGTAATCCAATTCAAGAAAAAATTCATTCCCGAGAGATTGGTCCCACTTGATCAGATGTTTGACCACAACGATGTGCCTACTAAGCCAATTTTTCAGCCGATTGATGAAAATGTCAAGGAACACAACCTCGGTATAGAAGAGAACCCACAAAAGGTAAAACTTGCCAAGTCTTTGCAACCAACATGAAAAAAGGGGTATGTGGATCTATTCAAACAATTTAATGAATTTTCTGCATGGAGTTATGAATATTTGAAAACTCATGACACTTCTATTATTCAAGATAGAATACCATTGAAAGAAAATAGTAAGCCTTTTGTGCAAAAACTCAGGAGGTTCAATCCCATTTTGTTTCGAACAATAGAAAAAGAGATCAAAAAGCTGCTAGACAATAATATTATTGTCCCAAAAATATATTCTCAATGGGTGGCTAATTTGGTACCAGTCAGGAAGAAGAATGGAGAATTCATACTCTCTGTAGATTTTAGAAACCTGAATTGATGTTCATTGAAAGAAAGCTATCCCCTTCCCAAGATGGACCACTTGTTGCAAACAATTATCTGAGTATTCAAAATTTCAATGATGTATAGATTTTTAGGCTATAATCCAATAACGATTCACCTAGATGACAAAGGTAAAAATGCATTCACAACACCATGGGTTAACTTCGTGTATGACAAAATTCCCTTTGGGTTGATGAACGCATGAGCTAATTTTGAAATAGCTATGAATATCACATTTGTTGGAGAGAGAGATTAGTTAATTGTTATCTATCTGGACAACATGGCCATTTTCTCAAAATTAGATGACAATAATTTGGAGCACCTGAGACAAACTTTCTTGAAGTCCAGAAAATTTGGTCTAATCATTGAATCCGAAGAAGTCATTCTTTGCGTTGTAGAAAGGAACTTTTTAGGACATATCGTCTCAAATGAAGGTGTCAGAATAAACCCAAAATGAGTTGAGGCCATATCAAATATTGGTTTGCCCTGAAATAAGAAAGAAGTCCAATCATTCTCGGGAAAGATCAATTTTCTATGCAGAGTTATCACCAATTTCGCAGAACTCCTGAAACACATAACAACCATGCTCAGAAAGAATAATGAGGTCCGATGGTCTCCAAAAGCACAAGAATCATTCGAGTGAATCAAGATGGCTATCATGGAGGTCCCTGTCTTAGCAAGTCCCAATTTTGAAAATAATTCGAGAGCTTCTCCTTTGCATTTGAGCATACCATTGTGGCCATCCTACTGCAAAAGAATGAAGAAGGGTACGAGGAGCCTATAACATTTTTTAGCTGTGCCTTGAGAGATGCATAATTAAAATACATAATTATGGAAAAACATGCCTGTGTTATGGTAAAGGTTTTCATAGTGTCTCAGAAATACATGTTACATTCGAAAGTGATAACGGATGTTCCATCCGTTGTAGTAAAGGAAATACTTACTCATCCCGATAATGATGGTATACAGGCAAAATGGATAATCAAGATACAAGAATATGAAATGGGAATTAAACCTACAAAGTTGGTCAGAGGCCAAGGGTAATGCCAAAATCCTGGGTACAGGGTGATAACGAGTGCATACAGTACAGGCAAATTGAGTGTGTACGCTGACGAAACAGGTGATCCATGCTGGAACATATGGGCGAGGGCACCAACAGAACTGCACGTCATCAGGATCCAATGACACATAATGCTCCGCACAACCAAAGTGTTCGAAAAATCATGCCGCAAAGGGGCACAAAGGAGGCCACATTTCAGTCCCTCGTGCCTTGTGCATGTTTCCAAAAGTTTCAAACGCCCAAACTCAGCTGGTGCTGAAAGCTGATGTGTGTCCTACATTATGTCAACTTCCCACGTCACACCACCACCGCACACCACACTTCCCTGTCGCTGCCTTCTCATCCTCCACGTGACCCCTCTGTGCCTCCACATCACCTGCCATGTCATACACCTGCTACCCACCACATCATCACTCTATCTGCGCAACCACCGTTCACATGGCCTGACTCCCCCTTTAGATTCACGCTAGTTTGATGTCACCACAATCATGACCAACTTACGACGAAATCTAGACCCTCTCATCTGACGGTCCAGGGGATTCAATGTGATGAACTTTCTTGAACGATAATGTGAGGGAAGGGTGTCGAGATTGCTACGTGGTAGCCTCCCGTGCATTTGGCGCACCCACCAAATATTCACAAGACCGTTCCTTCACCACACGAAAAGGCACTGATACACGGCAAGAGCTAACGAGCTTGCCATGGGCATTAAATGCCCGGCTACATGCGTCACCCCGCGTGTGTTAAACAGCTATCGGAGGCGCATGTAGTAGGGCATTTAATACCCAATGATATACTAGTTAGCTCTTGCCCTGATACACACAAGAAGAATCCGATGGAATAGATAAAATCAAAATAATTATCAGAAGATATTTTTTTGTTTTTTGTTTTTAAATCCCAATGGTCGTCAGATATCCAATGAGAGTTCCTTTACTGTCATATGTATGATGGGAGTTCCTTACCCATCGGATATCCGATGTGGTCCTTTATCGTCAAATATCCAATGTTTTCTGGAATATCTGACGAATGACAGAGAAACCTTGTATGACAACCGATTACACCAATAATAATGGAATTTTCCCGTTGGACAACTACCACTTTACGTTGACTAGTTTAACTAATTATAATAAATGTAATATTAATATATTATGTAATATTATAATATATTAATACATCAATAATAAATATTAATATAATAATATCCTACTGTCATCTTATATATAATATATAGTATATTAATATATATTAATATTTTATTACAATAATTATTATTAATTAATATATATAAATAAAATTATATATATAATCTTATAGTTTATATATATATGTGTATGAGTTCAAATATCATATAACTTCAACATAGTTGTTATATTACTTGCGATTGTTTTGAAAGGTTGTAGGTCTATTTTGAAGTTAATTTTTGAGGAAAATCATCACTGAAAGTTTATTGAGGGAAAATGTCACATAACATTCCTCGAGGCCAAGGAGACATGGGATCGACATTGGGGGCTTCAGAGGATCGGAAATGTTATTTCCCTTGTAAAATATGCAAGGGATTGAATTTAAGGAGACTTCTAATAAAAACAACTAAAATGCATTGTGGAGACTATGGACACGCTTAAGGCGGGCATGAATATCATCAATTAGTAATCTATTCATTATATGTATTTGTGTCGTAGATTGTTTTTGTAAACGTTTATATGTATATTGTATTTTAGATTGTATGTCTTTGTATTGTAAATTGTATTGTATTTCTATTGTAAATGTTTATATTCTTTCGGAAGATATTTGACCTATGTTGTCATCTTGATGTGGAGAAATATTATTTGATTATTATGGTTAGGGTCGATTAAGGGGTTAGGTCGAGTTAGGGGTTAATTAAGTTATGGGCTTAGGGATAAGGGTTTATTATTTAAGGGTTTATAGGTTAGAATTTAGGGGTTAAGGGCTTAGGAGTTAGGGGTTTAAGGGCTTAGGGGAATGGGGTTAAGGTGTTAGGGGGTTAATTAGGAACTATATGATTTAGAGGTTAATCGGTTTTTAGGGAGCATTATTAATAAGTTTTTAAAGTATATTATGCACATTTAAAAGATGAACATTTAAAATGTAATGTTCCACAATGTATTTCACTCATAAAAGAGACTCTTTCTCATTTTTTAAGGAAAAAAGTATGGGGCAAAATCCTTTCCCTTGGTGTTTCAAAATGATTTACTAGGGGACAATGGATTTTTTAAAACCAAGTCATATAGAGTGAATAATTCTCTATATAAATTTTCTTTTTGTGATGAGTAAAGGGTCTCATTTTTTGTGAATTATGAGAAAACTTGTAGTAATATCAAAGCTATAATAGTTCTAGGAAAATGGTCGATTAATGAAATATTTGAGAAATCATTAATGGTTATTTTTTTCGAAATTTATCTTACTTATCATCACTCATGCAAGGTAGAACATTCCATTTTGAATGTCCTTTGAAGTACTCACATTATTTTTATTCTATATATAACATTCACTTACCACTAAGTACAAAGGAGTGAGTTTTTGACATTTTGGTCAAATCAACTAAGTAGTCAAAAATAAAGAATACCCCATTTTATGTAGAAGGAGAGATTGATGTTGTGCCTTAGTAAAAAAGGGTTTCCTATGAAAATTAATGTATTTAGTAGGTTCCCTACCACTTGTTTAAAAAAAGGGGGGACCCTACCTAATTTTCTTACATAGGTTATTGATTTCAAAGTTTATAAGTCTAAAAATATGATGAAAATAGAAAATAAAATGCAACTAATAAGTTAGATCAACAAACACATTATTGCCTTGATTTTGATAAGTTAACCTAGACAATATGATAATGAGACCTACCTATTTAGGAGAAATGATGCAAAATATAAGAAATTAAGAATAAAAGGGTATAGAAAGAATAATTAGAGACAAACACAAGACCAAACAATAAATAATAAGAAAGACTTATCTTCCTCTTGTACATTCCTAGACCCATCTAGCCACCAATTAATTTTAGTAGTAACTTTCATTGTGAAAATTCCTTTTAAATAAGATTAAAAGTCCACATCCTCTTTAGAAATATATTTTTTTTTTAATTAAAAAATGATTAAAAAATATAATATAAGATCCACCCTCCACTTTTCATAGTCGAAGATTTGATAGGAGTTGGGGATAAAATACATTTTGTGTCCTTTCCCCTCTCATTCTCTTGTCTTATGGAAGCCATTATGAACAATATTGTAGTATTTACCTCAAGGTTTTCCTACTTGAACTTAATTGGTATTGCCTGGATTCATTGGTATTATTGTTTGAGTCTTGTACTTTGAGTACAATTGTAAATGTGGTGGAATGAAAAGGGCTTGATGATTGTCGGTGATTGTTCTGAATTTTTTTTTCAACATAATCTTAAACATCTTGCTAAATTGCACAAGCTTCATGATCACATTGATTTGTTGTATTTGTTTCTTTCTCTCACCCAACCTCATGGTTGCTCACCCATCCTCTTAAAGCTTATGGTCCCTAAGTGAAATCAAGAAAGAATATGAAATTATAACAATGAATGAAAATAAGATCAATATGTTTTTTTTTATTATGGTTGTGACTATATATCTCAGAAAGTGTATCTCTTTCTACATGTCAAGAAAAGTAACATCTTTCCTAGATTATTTCAACATATTATTAAATATAATCTTGATAAATTGCACAAGCATGTCTTTGTTTCTCACTCTCACCTAAGTTGTCTTTGTCTTTGTTGTCTTTGTTTTCCTATATTATATTTTTAAATGTTTGTATTGACGTTTAAATATTTGCTATATATATTAATTTAGTTTATCGATTGTAATTTTATAGTATGGGATCCCTAGGGCATTTCTCGATGAGGAAGAGGTGGTTTTAATACAAGTTCCTATTCAAGAACATGGAGTGAATATTTAGGATCAAGATAATGATCCATAATGATGCTGCTAACATAGTTGAAGAATATGGGACAAATATATTGATCCACAAGACATTTAATAATGTTGAAATGGATAATGATGGCAACCAGTATGATGGCCATGCTTTTGATAAACCTATACTTGAGAGGAAAATTGAACCTCTTTATGAAGGCTCAAAAACATCTCTTCTCTCTATTGTATTGCTTCTCGTCAACTTAAAGGTGGTGAATGGTTTGTAAAACACATGTGTGACACAACCGCTAAGGTATGTAATATATTTTGTGACATTAATTATTACTATATACATGATAAATCAATGATTTTATCCTTTTCTTTTAATGTAATTAATACGTTGATCATCATTTAATTAATTTGTAACATTTGGATGCAATATGTATATGATTAATATTGTTTAGTACATTAACCATAATTACTATTTTTCGATGTTGTAGATTGTTAGGTAAATTTCTGTTACCACCATCAAATGTTTTACCTTGTACCTACTAAGATTTACCTGTCATTATGAAAGATATTGGAATGGAGTATCTGTTGAAATGTGGCAACAAGAATATTCCAATTTAATTTGTCCTTGAATTAAATTGTGAATTAAAATCGAATTTAGTCTTAACAACTACTTGGAAATAATTAATTAAGTTATTTTGACTTAATTAGTTGGAGAAATTCAAGTTAGAAGTCTTTCTGAAGTCATGCAAGAGTTATCCCTTAAATTAAGGAGATAAGATTGAGTTATATTTGAGTTGTAACTAGTTACCTCAGTTTACTAAGTTAAGTCTACTTAAATTAGTTCCAAACTGTTTGAGGAACTAATAGAGAGTTAACAGTCAGTTGATGCATGCATGCACTCAACCAACGTACTCTAGTTTACTGAAGATTCCCTCATCAGAAACTCATGCATGTCTATACTGAGAAAGACCCAGTTGAGATTAAAGTCAAGGATAGTGTACTATCAGTTGCATGTATTTTCTTATAAATAAAACTCATGCATGCAGTCAAGGAATCATTCCTTGAGGATTGCGTAGTTCTGACAGTGTGTGAGATCAGAGTGTTCCACTTAGTTGAAGGTGAATCATACCAGAGGAACAACGCAAGGAAATAGGAGCTTGGAGGACAGAGAGGAAGGCTGGAGAGAAGCCAAGATTGCCTGTGAGCATCTGTGAGGATTGTACTGAGAGTTGGCTAGTTGTGAGAGCTAAGGTTTTGTATAATTCCTATGTATTTCCACCTATATGATAATGCAGATAATGGGGTTTTTAGTTGAGGCTTTCCCCAAGTATTTTCATGTGTATTGTGCAATTGATTCTTCTTCTTTCAGTTATATTGTTCAACTTGATCTTTAAGCTTCCGCAAATTGATAGTAGAAGTAGGTTATAATATTCTACTTTGATTTATATTGCATTATCGGGTTAACCTACCATCAAATTTTCTACATGGTATCAGAGCTAGATTTGTAGAAATTTTCTACATGGTATCAGAGCTGTGAACAATACACTGAGAAGAGAATTCGAAGTTTGAAGTTCAGGGTTGCAGGTGAAAATCAAATTCATATCATACTTCAAGGTTGGCCAATGGTGTTCTATGGCTTGAGACTCGAGTATGCCTTGGAAGGCAGCTTGAATTACATAGCATGGAAAGATAGAATGGAGGCTGTATTAGAAGAAAATGGCTTGAAGAAATTCTTTGATCAAGAAATCCCAAAGCCAGCTTCAACTAATGTACAAGAGTTGGCTGAGTGGAATAAGTGTGTGGCGAAGGCGAGACAGATCATCCTTGAGGGAGTTGGAGACCATATTGTCTCGAGTCTCCATGGGAAGGATACTCCATTTTCAATGTGGAAGACATTGAAGGACCTCTACCAGAACAGTAGCGACCAGTGGAAATTGGCGCTCAAGGATAAGCTTCGAAGATTCAAGATGGAGAAGGGTGATATTATTTCCACATATTTGAACAAGCTCACCACCTACATAGATGAGCTTGGCAGTGTGGGAATAACGACTACCGATGAAGATATAGTGAGCCTCGCTCTCCTTGGCCTTCCAAAGAGTTGGAATAGCTACCAGGACTCTATGAATGGAAGGGAGAAACTGCCATATTGAGAACGATTGTGGTCGGATCTAATGTAGGAGGAGATTAGGAGGAGCACACGAGATGGTTCTTCATCCAAGGATGATGAAGAAGAAAATATGGCCTTAGCAAGTAAGGCAAGGAAAGGGAAGGGGAAGGCGTCCCATTCCAAATCAAATTCTTCTCATGGAGGGAAGAAGGGTGACATGTCTAAAGTGAGATACTTTAATTATCACGAGATGAGACATTATGCGACTAATTTCCCATCGAAGAAGTCCAAGAGGGGATCCTTGGTAGGATCGGAAGGTGAGGCATTAGCCTCTCAGTTCGAAATGGACTTTACCCTCATTGCATGCATGGTGTCATTGATGATGGATTGTGTCTCGTATCTTGACAGTGGAGCCTCATTCCACATGATCAATGATAAAAAGTTATTCAGTGCCTTGGAGGAGAGAGACCTCAAGATGCACATAGAGATGGCTGACGATGAAAGGTATAATGTTTTAGTAGTGGGCACGGTTGCTTTTCAGAGGGAGCATGGAGGTCCTATCACCTTGACAGATGTGAAGTATGTGCCTGGACTAAAGAAGAACTTGGTATTGGTCACAATGTTGGAGGACAAAGGCTACGATGTTGTCTTCAGTAAAGGAAAGGCATTCCTAAGACACATAGCCACGAGTCAGACCAAGAGGATAGGGATTCGGGTGAAAAATCTCTATAAACTAGAGGTAAATGATTGTGCAACATTGAGTATGAAAGCAGAATTGGTGCAAAGCCAAGACATTGGCGAGTTGTGGAATAGGCAGTTGGGCCACTTGCATCATGGGGCTTTGAAGATAATGTAGCAGATATCTACAGGACTTCCCAAAGGTAAACTTGAGAAAGTTGAAACAAGCAAAGGCTGTACCTTGGGAAATTACACCAAGTCTTCCCTTCATGATCGAGACATTCGAGAAAAGGCTATCTTAGAGTGAGTTCATACTGATGTGTGTGGACCATTCTCGATGGAATCCATAGGGAAGAAAAGGTATTATGTGATTTTCATTGATGATTATTCTCGTAAATGCTGGATTTATTTCATGTAGAAGAAGGACAAAACCTTCACAAAGTTTTGTGAGTTCAAAGCTTTGGTCGATAAAGAGTCACGGAAGAAGATCAAGGCCTTGAGAAGCGACAACAGTGGAGAATATGTCTCTCAAGAGTTTAAGGACTTCTGTGCAGTGGAAGGAATTAAACGAGAGTTGACGGCACCTCATAACCCACATCATAATGGGGTGGCCGAGAGGAAGAACATAACTATTGTAGGGGCAGCACAAGAAATGCTGCATGACCAAGGCCTACCACTTCACTTGTGGGTTGAGGCATGCAACACAACGGCCTATTTTCAGAATAAAAACCCACATTGCATACTTGGGATGAAGACACCAGAGGAAGCTTTCTTTGGTAAGAGACTAGATGTGGGTCACTTCAAGATCTTTGGCTCATCGGTATATTTCCATGTGACAAAGGATGCACGGAAGAATCTTGAGCCGACAACATAGTTGGGGATACTTGTGGAGTACACTGATACACCTCACAACTATCAGGTGTACTTGCCTACCAGTCGAAGGACAGTGGTTTGCAAAGATCTCAAGTTTGATGAGCAGAAGGCCATGCGATTTTCCCTTGAGAGGGAGCTCCATCTACAAGCTGTGGAGGAACTGTTGGTTCCTAAGGAGGAGGAGCCTCAGACTGATGCAGAGTAGCCACATGCAGAGGTTCCAGGAGTGGAGACATCCACTCAAGCAGAGTCTCCCAGAGATGAAAAAAAGCGCGCAAGAGAAGCTGACATATTGTTGGAGGATCCAAGAGAGAATGTGGGAGCACCATCTTCTCAGTGCATATAGAGGAGGTGACCTAAGAGGTACACTGGATACATGGCCCTTGCTGGGGAATGTGTTGAGACCGAGCCATCTTCCTCTGAGGAAGCAATGCAGCAGTCGATTTGGGTTGATGCTATGGTGGAGGAGTATGACTCCATACTTTGTAACAGTGTTTGGGACGTGGTTCCAAGACTGGAGAACAAGTCAGTTGTGAGTTCCCGTTGGCTTTACAAGGTAAAGCAAGCTATTGATGATGGGAGGATCATGTTGCTATAGTATATTTTGACAGAGGAGCAAGATGTTGACATTTTGACAAAGGCATTGTCAAAGTGTAAATTCGTGTTCCATAGAGACAGGATCGGGGTGGAAGATAATCCCTTTCTTGTTGAGAGGGAGTGTTAAAATGTGGCAACAAGAATATTCCAATTTAATTTTTCCTTGAATTAAATTGTGAATTATAATTGAATTTAGTATTAACAACTACTTGGAAATAATTAGTTAAGTTATTTTGACTTAATTAGTTGGAGATTCAAGTTAGAAGTCTTTCTGAAGCCATGCAAGAGTTATCCCTTAAATTAAGGAGATAAGATTGAGTTATATTTGAGTTGTAATTAGTTAACTCAATTCACTGAGTTAAGTCTAGTTAAATTAGTTCCAAACTGTTTGAGGAACTAATAGAGAGTTAACAGTCAGTTGATGCATGCATGCACTCAACTATTGTACTCCAGTTAACTGAATATTCCCTCATCAGAAACTCATGCATGTCTATACTGAGAAAGACCCAGTTGAGATTAAAGTCAAGGACAATGTACTATCAGTTGCATGTGTTTTCTTATAAAGAAAACTCATGCATGCAGTCAAGGAATCATTCCTTGAGGATTGTGCAGTTCTGACAGTGTGTGAGATCAGAGTGTTCCACTTAGTTGAAGGTGAATCGTCCCAGAGGAACAACGCAAGGAAATAGGAGCTTGGAGTGCAGAGAGGAAGGCTGGAGAGAAGTCAAGATTTCCTGTGAGCATCTATGAGGATTGTACTGAGAGCTGGCTAGCTGTGAGAGCTAAGGCTTTGTATAATGCCTATGTATTTCCACCTGTATGATAATACAGATAGTGGGGTTTTTAGCTGAGGCTTTCCCCAAAAGTATTTTCATGTGTATTGTGTGATTGATTCTTCTTCTTCTGGTTATATTGTTCAACTCGATCTTTAAGCTTCTGCAAATTGATAGTAGAAGTAGGTTATAGTATTCTGCTTTGATTTATATTGCATTATCGGGTTAACCTACCATCAAATTTTCTGCATGGTATTAGAGATGGATTTGTAGAAATTTTCTACAATATCAAGATATTCATGCATGTCCTAATGATGTTATTATCTATTATAAAGAACTCGTGTCGAAAGACAAATGCCCAAAATGTGAAGAGAGTGGATATCTAACCGATAAAGTAACAAAAAAGGTGCTTCACAAGGTTCTTTGTTATATTCCCATAATTCCACATCTGTGACAATTGTTCAGCTATAAAAGCATAACATAACTTATGGATTACCACGCAACGAATAGAAGTGAGGATGGTGTTCTTCGAATGTCTGTAGATGGATCTACATTTATTTATATAGAGGAAAAGTGGCCAAATGTTAAAATAGAGCCTTGTAATATTAGGCTTTCATTAGTGGCTGGAAGAGTCAATCCATTTGGAGATCTCAAATCTACTTACTTGGTGTCGACCATTTTTTTTATGATCGATAACATTCCTTAGTGGAAGTCAATAAAGAGGGATCACATAATGTTGACAATGATTGTTCTAGGTATTAATTTGTTTACAGTATTTTTTTTAACACATGAATATATTGTTCCAAGTATAAATTTGTTTCCTCATTATGTTCAATTATGTCTTGTAATTATTTCTTATATATATTTTTAATTACTCATATATGTAGTAATTATGTACTGTGTGTTCAATCAATTAGATAAGATCAGGTCAAAGATATGAATGTATATATTGGGCCTTTTATCATTGAGTTAGTGGAGTTATGGAATAATGTCACTATGTATGATATCTCTAGACCAATAGATGCACAAAAGGAATTTGAATTCCATGAAATGCTTGTATGGACAATTCATGATGCCCCTATGACTAATACATTTATATGGTATGTTATAATGTTACCATTCACTTTAATAATGTTTAACTTTATGAAGTTGATTTCATGTGTGTTTTTTAAATAATCCCTTCATTATACATACTTAAAATATTTGATATAAAAGTTATTCCATACTTGTAGGTCTTCAAACAAAGGGTAAATTTTCTTGTCTAGTTTGTGGTCCTAAGATTAAATCTCATCATTCAAGAAGCTTAGGAAATGAGGCATTTGATGAGTATAGGCACTTCCTTTCTAAGAACAATAGGTACCGAAGTACCAAAAAACATCTTTTCAATGGGAAAGAAGAGACTAGATTAAGGTCATGGAGAATGACACCTTGTGCATGGAAGTTGCAATAATAGAGTCTCTCAAGGTAGGGATCGAATTTTCTATGTATCAATATACATGATATGTTTTGATTATTTTATATTTTTACGACATTTTCTTCACTGTACTAATTGACATGTTATATTGTTGTTATAATATATTTAACTATGATTCACCTTGTAGGTCATCAAGGCATTAATAACAGGGCACTTCCATGAGGAATGAAATGTTATCCTGAGAAATTCCATAGACTTCCCTACTATGAGCACCTATAAATTGTTCATTTATTTGATATAATGCACATTAGGAAGAATGTAATAGAGAACTTAGGGCGAATCTTAGATGGAAGGAGAGATAAAGAAAAAAATTCAAGATTTGTAATGACATTAAGGAGGCCAATCATGCAATACAAAGTGTGATTCATTCAAATAGCGATAGCGACGACCAAAATATAAGTCCCCTTCTATGGTTATTGAAAAAGCAACAAAGCAAGGATGTTAAAGAGGTTATTGAAAAAATTCAATTTCCAACTGGGTTTTCTTCAAACATAAATAATATCCTAACAAATAAAGGTGAATTAGGTGGGGTAAAAACTCATGATTGACATACTTGCATTAAGGTACTTATGTTGGTGTATATATTTGTACATTGGTGAAACATCTTGTTAGAGTTTGTTTTTCTACTAATTTAGTAATACATAATGACCAATCATTATTTTTGTTATAGTATGTTCTACCGCTATCTCTTCGAGACAACTTTGACAACAATGTAAAACAAGTTATATATGATCTTAACAAATATATGAGGTAAGTGGAGACTTATGTGCAAATTGTAATTTGTTCAATAATTTGTTGTACAAATTATACTTGATTGCATGTGTCTTACTTATCATCATGTACTATATACTTTTTTGTTGAAACTTGTGATTCAATTGCTTCATTTGTAGATGGCTTTCATCTAAATAAATCGATAAAGAAGATATAAAGTATTGGAGGAAACAAACTCCTCATCTAATGTGTGAAATGCAAAAGTATGTACCTCCAACATTTTTTAATGCACAAGAGCACTACCTCATACACCAAATCAAGGAGATTGAAATGTGTGGAACTATACACAGAAGATCAATGTGGATGGTTGAGAGGCACTTAAAATCACTGAAGACTTTAGTCAGAAAAAGAGCATGTCCTGAGGGTTTTATGGTAGATGAATATATTGCATATCAAACCATGGTTTATATTCATCAATAGAGTCTTGAAATAGGAAAAATTATTAGTGTATTGGATTGCATTTGGGATGTCAACTCCATGAACAAATTTGATGGGGAGCACCTATTGGGGAAAGGTAGAATGATGAAAGTGAGATGTAAGTAGATAGTGGAATTTTATAGTACATTTGATTTTTTATTTTAATGTATATCGTATTTTTTTTTTTTTTCTTCCTGCATAATACATTATTATGAAGGTATAACATTGTAACTATTTATATATATGTGAATTGTTTTATTTTAATACAACCGATCAAGAGTGGGATGCAATAAATTTATACATTGCAAACAATCTTGATTGGATGAAGGTATGGATTGAATGATACAAACAAGATAATAATGGTAGGTTAGCATGGTATGGTGTGTCTACATTGGTTGAAGAAGCTCAATGTAGTGGAGATACCAATCTTAGATAGAGGGAAATTGATTTAGCATATAGTTTAAAAGATTATCAGGCAAGCATATTCACACATACTAAGTTTTTTTTTTACAATTATATTGATGCATATGACATGTTTTTTTTCTTAATTTGCAAAATTTTCAAGTATAAATATGCTTATCAATTGGCAATGAATTTTTATTTGTTTGACATATTGCATTTGAAACACCACAACAAAATGTGGTGCAATGGCTGAAAATTTCGCATCAAAAGGTTGGATGAAAAGATGAAAACTTCTGAGGTGACAGACATCCAAATGTCTCTAACAATCGATATTATGGGCAACCGCTGACATACTTGAGTGTGAAAATTGTGACTTTAAATCCTTCAAAATAGTTGTGTTTGATGTCAAATGGTTTAGGCTACGAATCCATGAACGTGACCCTTATAGAACTATTATTGAGCATGCTAACAAATTTAACATTGCTGACATAAGGAATGTCGAGCAAGGATCAAATCCCTATGTTCTTCCAAGCCAATGCGAACAAATATTTTACATAGAGGTTCTAGGTAAATCAGGCTAGTCATATGTTGTTAGATATGATCCAAGAGGAAGGTCGGTAAAGTATATTGTAGTAGAAAACTAGATGAAATTGAAGAAGAAGATGATGTAGAGGAGCAAGGGGTTCATGTGTCAAACGAAGAGGTCGAAGATGTTAAAGAATATGTTAATCAAGACAATGTTAATTTTGATGAACTAGATGATATATTTGATGTTGTGTCAGATGAAAAACTTGAAGAAGTCGAAATTAATGTAGAAGAGCGTGTTCCAGATGTTGATATAGATGATGATGATGATGATGCTAATATGCGAATAATTTGAACTGGATGATACAAATGATGAGTTGGATGAGGAAGAAGATCAATGATATCAAAATGTTGAAATTTACGAGGTAAGTAATTGTATGTTTTCAGTTGGTTTGTTCTCTTTCGTTCACCTTAAATTTTTATTTTCATAGTTTTTATGTTTGAATGTTACTATGTTTATTTCAAATATATTATAGTAGATAGATTGAGTATTGGGGAATTGAGAGTATCGTCATCATCATCATCAACATTTTCATTTTCATTGTCGTCGTCATCAACATTTTCATGTGTTATTATGCCATATAGTAAAATTGATAAATAATTTGGAAAAGAAGGGATAACAATCATAAAAAATGGAACCATATCATCATTTTATTATCATGAATACTACAAGAAATATAAGAAAGTGAAACAAAAAATCTTCACTTCTAGAATAATGACAATGAATGAATAAACAAATGTATTTCACTAATGCATAATCCTTACTTACAGGTAGAGGATAGGTTGATAAAATCAACCTCAATCATTAGATAAGGAATTGTCGGACATAGTCAATCATTATCCCTCTTTCTATGTTAATTTAACCAAAACTACATTCATTTAAAATAAGGTGGATTTTATATACCCAACACTCAGTATGGCCTAGTGTGGACCACATTGTAAGCATGTTAGTATAAGCCAATAGGTTCACAAAAACAATAATTTTAGTAGAAGCAATGAGATCACCATCTCCACATACAATATAACGTAATAATGTGCTAAAAGGAATCCAAAAAATGCACTCAAATTGAAAGAAATATGTGGCAATGAATATTGCTCAAACATAATCCCTAATGGCTACATGGTATTTGAGTATGTTGTACATTGTCCAAGCTTCTACATAGACCTCGAAAAACTTGTGAATGTATTATTTGAATGCTACAATGACCATCTTAGAAAACATTGTAGTGGCATCCTTAAGTCCAAAATGCATGACATTGTCTAAACCCCATTTTGTAGAAAAGTTGTCTTCTTCTACTACTTGATAATATCCTAATAACCCATTGATGAAAGAAAAAGTTTCCTTCTAGCAACATTGTCAAGCACCTAAACCTTGAATTTGATCAAGAAAGTGTCATGGTCACAAGAACCATTTAATGCCTTGCATACACATAGACACATATCCTTACTCTTGTTTTCTTATCCATAATTAAAATAAGGGTAATACACTCTCAATCTTCCAGGAAAAAATATTTCAAGAAATAACATCTTGTATGTTTTCTCCTTTAATTTCTTCCTCACTCGACAATACATCTTGTAGGACCGCTTCTTGATAAGTTTGAAATTTGGTTCAACCTAATTTTATCATCCCCTAACTCTCTTTTGATTCCATAAATCTCTATAAACTCCATAGAAAAATCCTCATATTCTCTAAGCAAGGTTGCAAGTTATGAAATGATATTTGCATCCTAGTAATATCCCATTGACACTATGTTGGGCTTATTTCTAGTACCATATTGCATTTCCTTATCTTTAGGGATGCTTGATAGATTTACTCACCTTTAACATCCCCAAACTCCTTAACAACTGCCTTTCAACCATTCCCTTAGATGTGAGGTGTTGCAACTCTGCACATTATCTTGTAACCCTATAATTGTTCCTAATTGCCAAACCATATATACTGATGAAATATTAATATTTAATATCCTTTAAAAAATATTAAATATGTGATTAGAGGATTAATTGAAAATGGTTCTTATAGCTGATCGAGTAGATAAAAGCAGGGGCATTCAAGCAGGGTACAGGGGCACGAGGGAATTCGAGAGCACGAGGCCATTCGAGTAGGTGGTGACATGTGTGGGAAGGTCGTGGCACAGAGGGGAAACAAATATGTATGTAAGAAGCTAATTCAATTATTCTTGTTTTGTGGCATCACATTGGTTCAAAACTTTGTGGAAGCAAATGTCTCTTAGCCAAGGGATCAAGAAAGTCGTCTTTCACTCTCAGATATGAAACCTTTCTTGCTTGGAGAATTGTTGAAATATTTAAGAGTCTAGGGCTTAGAATTTTTGCAGGTTAATTATAAAAAAATGGTTAAAATTTTTGAGCCTATCTTCTCTGCAAGGATGTTAATTTTTAGAGGTCATATTTCATTTTCTTAGGGGGATGTAAGATTTGTTTGAAGGACAAAACCTAGTCTTCTTGGTGGCCATTTGCAATGTTTTTTAAAGTTAAACAAATCGTGTATTTCCTTCTCCCCTGAGCATAAGGCATATTAAACGTATTGATTTGCAGGGTTTAATCAGAGGTCAATTGCTCAGTTAACCTTTCACCCAAGAAACACAATGATCCAGGTGGCTCCAAACACAGGCAAAAGTCCCAGAGGACTCAAAAAGGGTCAAAATTCAAAGTGGTCAGATTGCTCCCAAAATAGCACCATATCGAAGTGCTCGTCGCCTTGATTCCAACAGTGCAAACGACACTCAAATCTGAGCTCGTATGGAGGAGAAAGAGGCAGTCAAAGTTTTGGTCAAAGTTGCCATGTGGATCAGGTTTAATGGTCCTACAAATTGATCGAGGCCGAGACATGGAATCTGGCTCCCGAGAGCGAGGGAATTTGTTGGAAGAATAATTTGTCTAATAACCCTTCTAATAGACAAAATCCAAAAATAACCTATTTTTATTAAAAAATAAAAAATAAAAATATTTAATTAGGTGGCGGGTCATTACCCCCGCCACCTCCATTAGATCCAACATATATATAAAACAAATTTTAATTAAAAATGGCCAACGCACCATGACCCCCGTTGGCCCCAACTCCACATATCACCGCATTATATATTATATGGGCTGTGGGCGGGCCACCTCTGATGGACCCGGCCCACGCCCCGACCCACTATACAACAAACATAACAGATATGTTATGGGCTAGCGAGAATCGAACCCGCCCAGCCACGTGGCTGGCCCGCTCCACGAGCAGCCCAACTGAACATCACACTAACTCAAAACTGTCGCACGGTTACCAAAACAAACCGCCTCCACTTAAAGGGTCAACACACCAATTAAAGTGTGGTTAATGTAGCAAACAAACCAACATTAAAATCCACGCCAAAATTATGCAACAGTAGGGCAGGGGGCTTGACCTTGTGACCTCTTCCTACCCAACATACTGCGCCACTATTACGCCAACAGGTTTCCTTGGAAAAATCTGCTCACAAAATGCATTTAAACCTTTGTTTTCATTTGCAGAGGGAGGACGAAAAAAATGAATGAGAGAGCGACATAACAAAGGCGTGGCAGCGCAGAGGGGGTCCACCTTGGGCATGGAAAATGAGGCAGATGTCCATAATATTCTAGGGAATATTTTCATGCAGATTCTTTAAGGAATCTTTAAGATTCCTTGGGAGATAAAAATTCTTTTTATCAGAATGTAATCAAGCTTACAGTCGATTTTCTCAGATTTTCACAGGGAATGCTATGGCGAGGTCAGATTCCCCTTTTGAGTAGCATATTCCCAGTAAAGGAGAATCTTGAGGAAATCTTCCAGATTCCTTGGACGCTGAATTGCGCAAGAGTCAGAATGCAACCAACTTCATACTCATTCTTCTCAGAATTTCACAAGGATCTTGATGGCACAATTTTTTTTTTGATCTGATTAGAAGATTGTCAGATGACTCGGAGGAGGGAATATTTGAGGAATCTAGGGGGAATTTAAAAGATTCTAGTAGCCCTAGATTTTCACTTTGTCAAAATTCAGAAATTTGACAGTCGATTTTACACTATTCGACGCCACGAATATGATGGTGCAATCATATTTTCCATTTGATCATTTCATTTTTCTGCCACTTTTCAAAGTGGAGTGCAGATGTCAGCATTCAATGTGTGAGCAATCATTTGCATGATATTCGACGCCGTGAGATTGATGGTACAACCATATCCAACAGTTTATCATCGTCTTCTTCAGATAACTCCTTGAAGTGAGGTATATGCAATGTGATCATGTACTTCTTTGTCTCTTTACATGAAATGCATTGTGCTATATAGATCCATGTTTGATGTTTGATGTGGGATCTTGTTTTGTTCTTGATGTGAGATGTACTTATTGTCATGTTCTGATTGAGATCCCTTTGTCGTCATGTTGACGAGATACTCATGTGTCACCATGTATGTTTGAATTGAGATCCCTTTGATGCCATGTTGGCAGGATGCTCATTATTAACATACGTGAAATTATGTCATGCTGATAGGAGTCCTTTTTTGAATGAGAGTTCCTGTAGTGATCTCTTGGAGCCACTCCTACCCGAGGACATATTCCTTGTATGATAGAGAAAACACATGCATGTATATCATCACTCTTTCTAGCACTTAATGCAACATCCTACACCATCTTAACACTGGGGCCCGGAGACGTAGTCCCTCCTGGATGAACTCCATTATCAAGTCTCTTGTCTTCTTTCATGATTTTATGTGTTTCTCCTCTTCTCTCATGTGCACATTAAATTTCTATGGTTAAGTTGCAATTTTTCCATGTAATTCTTTAATGCATCTATAAGCAAAAGATCTTGGATCAAGCGGTATCAGAGCGGTATTTGCATGGATGTGAATTGCGAGCGTGAACAATGGAATGTGCAATGATGGAGGATGACAAAGTGATGTATGAGACCATTCTCATAATTTCCAAAAAGGTGGAAATAATGTATGAATCTCTACAACAAGAGATAGAGGAAAAGCGGTGAGTGCAGCTTTAGCTGCAAGCCATGGAAGAGGCCTTGGAGGAACTGAAGCACAAAAACCAGAGCCTTCAAGCAGATAATGCTAAATTGAAGATTCTCCTACAAGAAGAGAAAGAGAAGAAACAAAGTTTGCTACAAAAGCTGCAATCTAAGGACAAGGCCTTGGAAAAGCTGCAACGTGACCCATGTGAGGTAAAAATCAATTCTCCGTCTTCATGTATGTTTCCTGATGATGATTTCACTATTTTTGAAAATCATACCAGAGGAATTGGCTCCAAACTGTTGAAGAAAATGGGGTATGAAGGAAAAGGCTTGGGCATTAATGGCCAAGGCATTGTCAACCCCATCAAAGTAGAAGAATTACCTTGTCAGGCAAGACTTGGGTATGTTAGGAAAGAAGTTGGGGAATCTGCCAAGACAGATAATGAACCACCAACAATAGATGATGAGCAACCCTCATCAGTTCTTTCCAACTCGACAAGGAAGGTAAAAGATGTTGATTTCCCTTCAGTTGCATCTTCAAATAGTATGATTTTTGTTGGAGATGTGGAGATACCAATTACAGGGAAAAACATGAGGCTCCTTACTAGGATGAGGTACAAGGAAGGATAAGAACTTGGTGTTAATAACCAAGGCATAACTCAACCATTGGAGGTTGTGCAGAGACCTCAATTTGTAGGCTTGAGATACATTGAAGGAGAATGCTCAAAGGTGTCAGATGCTTCCGAGACATTGTTGAAATCGTTAAGGGAAGATAATGATGGGAACACATCACCATCATCACCTGGCAGTGCCCATTGCAGGGAAAGAGTTGAGGCAATCTCTCATCGCCATAATGACACCGAAGACAACAAGGAAAGGTATAACCAATCTCGATATTCAAATGTTCATTTCGATTACAATCATGTTGTTAAGGATGAACATAAAACATGGCATCGAAAAACATGTACCTTTTGTGGATTACATAACCATACATTTGCTAAGTGTTGGAAAAGAATAGAAATACAAAAAAGGATGGGGCGTGAAAGACCCTCTCAACAACAGGAAAAGAAGAAGGTAAAGAAGATCTGGAGGAAAAATACTTATTGCAGTCATTACAATAAAGGTGGCCATCAAAGAGCCACGTGTTGGAGGCTCCATCTAGAGAAGCGCCTTAAAAACAAAGCATCTATGCATGAACCAGGTGAAACAGTTTTTCGACAAGAAAAACCACCACAGGGGAATGACCTATTCACATTGATAAGTGAAAAATGGTTTCTAGATATGTTAGCTTGTCATGGTCGTGCTTTTGTAAATCATTTGTTTCATTTTAAAATGTAAAAGTGATGATGTGTTTTCCATAACCTGTGAAGCAACACTGATATCTGGTATTATTTGGTGTTGTGTTTTAGTGATGTTGTGTTTCCATCACTTGTCAAAGAAACAATAGTGTTTGGCCTTATTTTTGGAAATCATGTGTTGCAGTGATGATGTGTTTTCCATCACTTGTTGAAGCAACAAAGATATGTTGGCCTTGTTTTTGTTGCTGGGGTATTGTTTCCATTTTGATGTAAACTTGACCACCAAGTATGTGTTATAAAATCGTGGCAAGTATGTGATGCTTGGGTCATTATTTGGTCATGTAAGTCAAGCATGTAATTTCCAAAACAATGTACTACAATTTTTCAGAGGTTGTCAATGTCGGCTCATCGCTTATGGCTCTGAAGGACAAATGTGAAGGAGAAGGAAGGGTGACTTATGAGACATTTGTAAGTGTATACAAGGTACAGATAAGTTGCAGATTATTTTTCATGCTTTTGGAGGACCAAAAGTTCCTCAGTGTGGAGGATTAATCCAAGTGGCTCCAGTCATAGGTAGAAGTCCCAAAGGACTCAGAAAGGGTCAAAATTCAAAGTGGTCAAATTGCTCCCAAAATAGCACCAGATTGAAGTGCTCTTCACCCTGATTCCAACGGTGTGAACGACACTCAAATCCGAGCTCATATGATGGAGAAACAACTAGTCAATGTTTTGGTCAAAGTTTCCATGTGGGCCAGGTTTAATGGTCCTACAAATTGACCGAAGTCGAGACATGTGTTTCAAGGAAAACTAGTGTCTTTTCGATCGACTAGCCCTCTAGGATTGGCAGCTATCCTAGAAAGAAACAATCAAAGCAATTTGGTATTTCTTCTATGTATGATAGATAAAATAGAGGCAAAGGAACCAACCTGGATCTTCCGCTTAACTCCTTGTTTGATATCTCTCCCCCTTGACAGAGCTTGCAACTCCTCTCCTACTTATCCCGCTTAGAGAATACCTGTAGAAACACAGCAACAAAGCACCGTCAAAGCATCTTGATCTATTATATCATAAGCATTGTAGAATCAGAAATGCAATGAACATACAATGGCATTCACAAATAATAACATTCACAATTGCGCAGTTGTATGGAAGAAAACTCAAAGAAATTTATTAAATAGAAGGGAGAGTTACAACCCAGCTATCTGATCCAACATCATCCTCCCATCATCAAAGCCCTCTTCACCTCATGAAAAGAAGGATCACACCAACAATACAATTCTCTTTCTCAACCACAAACTATCAGCACTTCCTTGCAAATTACAGAATTCCAGCCTCTAGATCTCTCAGATGAGGGATCCATTTATAGATGTGTGCAAGGGTGTGAGTTATCTTTGGGGTTTTGATTAGTGTCATTCCACTTGTTGTTTTTGGTTCCACTTGGAGATTTCTTGGATCTCTTACTCATCCCTGGGCAAATTCAGAGACAAGTGTCATAGAGAATTTCTAGAAGATTCCATGAGCATCCACTTAGAAAACTGTCTCGGACATTTGTCCATCCTCGCTCATTGCACCCTACAGAAGGCCTCATCAGTATGCATTGCACCTAGCTAGTGTAGGAGTCAGTATGCATCACACCCTAATAGTGGAGCAGTCATTATGGTCCTGTTTTGGCTAGTTCTAGATGGGTTTTCAGGTGGAACTTTTGGGGAATGATGTAATCAGTTGACCATGATCCTTTAAGGTATGAAACAACACTTTTAGGGGTTAAAGAGCCCTAGTTTATTGACATATAAGATTGGGGTTGCAGTGCCCAAATATGTTTATAACCATTGCCCCCTAAAGCATGAAGTCGTAAATCTCTGATGTCGGGTGAGATGCTTTATCATGAGGACCCGAGGTTTTCGAAATTGGAAGGTGACCTGTATAAGATACAATACAATACATCATCATAATATAATTTTCATGATCTAGTTGAGGCGGGAATTCCCATGCTCAACTTTATAAATTCATTTCATGTACATAGAAAAGATAGTCCTCTGCATATGTAGATTGGTGATTCTTCAAATGTAGATTCATCATCCCTGGCTCAGATGACCATCTATGTAGCTTTTGCGTACATTTGGTGTCTTTATATCCCTGGATTTATCGCAGCTCGGAAAATGGATGAAACTAGATTCGGGGTCTTCAATCTCGTTCAATCCTCACCCAATGTACAAGTCGATCCATGTGAAGAGATGTTTTGAAGTCGAACATGGAAAGACATCACCTAGTTACCAACCAATAATGTGAGCTGTTAAGAGACGCGAGAGGAATCACCGATAATGATGATGACCCTCAAGATACTACAGTACAATTCACGTGGTGTGAATATATGATATGATGTCGAACACCACGCAAAATATTTCGGTCGAAGGCCATTGATGTCAACCTGTCGCCGGAAGTGAGAAACTTGCCATTGAGGCACGCAAGCTTCAAAGTACTGAAAGGGGTGTTTCTAAGTCAACTTCTTAGATAATGAGCTGATGTCGACATGAAGTGACCCATCGTAGGAGGGCCTTAATGTATCCCAGATCTACGACACAAAACAAAGCAAATGATCTTCTCGAGGTGAAAACGATCTGATGACACAAGGTTCAGGAATGGCGATCATGAAAAATGGAGGGTGAATGTATTGCAGTGGATGAGGCATTAACTGGATGGTGGTTTCTCAACTGAATGACTTCTCTTGAACATATCGGCGACACTGAGATGGATTGGTAGCGTTAACCCCAACAGATGGATGGTGTGGAAGACCAATGGTGAAATGACCGGTGAACAGAATAATCCAACCCGACTCAATCGTGGTGATGGAGTGAAAGTGTCATGTTCAAGAGCGACCTGCTACCATAAAATTCATCAAGTTTTCTTCCCTTTTTCCCCAGTCATTACTGACCAGTACCTCTTTATTTTTGTCAAGCTTGAGGAGGATAACATATGATTGTTCTATAATTTGCCCTTCGAGCAAACCTGTCGCTATGTTTTAGCGAGTCTAGCGACAATCAAACTCGTTCTTATCTAGGTGGACAAGTTTGTCGCTATTGTTTTAACGAGTTTAACGACAAAGACAACTCGGTCCTTTTCATGTTTAGAGAGTTTGAAAAGGGACGAAAAGGAAACTCTAGCAGTTCTTTTTCGTATCATAATCCCTTAAGTCCAAAAAAGGATAAAATAATACAAAAGGGATGAATTTTTGATCACTTTAGCGAGCCGAACAGATAAGCGCTCGAAATTTTTTGTGAGATAATCCATCAGGTCCAAAAAAGATTAAAATATATAGGAGGGATGGCATTTCCAATCACTTTAGCGAGCTGGAAAGGCCAATAGCTCGACAATATTTTCATATTTAATGAGTCTGAAAAGAGTTTAAAGGAGACTCATTTTTTGAGTAACGAGTGGTGTTTAGGGTAGCAACTGGTTTCAGGCAAGCCCTTATGGATATCAACAAGTCTAAATGAAAGAAGAATGCAGGCAAAGCAGTCAGATCGAGGGGAACCTCAGGAGGTGTTGCAACTCTCTGGTCTGAAGATCACTTCCACCTGCTTAACTCTCATGAGACCTAGCATTGGATCTTTATCGAGCTCAAGCATCTAGAAAGTAAGTTAACTGTAGCCCTATTCAATCTCTATGTTCCTGTCATTTATGTTGAAAAACGAGAATGTTGGAACTCTCTCTCCGAATTTTTAGACCTCCACTCCCCTAACAACATCATCCTGGGTGGAGATCTCAACATAGTCATGAAGCAAAAAGATAAAAGGGGGGGAAACAGCACTAGAGACCAACTGCTGCCTTTGGTGGAAGAATTAATGCAGCAGAGAGACCTTCTATATTTTGCCCCGGTAAGAGGCAAATATACTTAGACCAATAATAGAATTGGGAGTGACCACATATCTGCCTGGTTGGATAGATTCCTGCTACAAAGCTCCTTGTTACTAGAAAATCTTCTTATCTCTACAAAAACTCTTCCCAAACTCACCTCAGACCATAAGCCAATTCTACTCCTCATGGCTCTTGAGGATGATCTTGGACCAATCACCTTTAAATTTAGTCCTCTTTGGATTGAAAAAGAAGGCTTTCTAGACATGGTTCAATCTACATGGGACACCCCTATCAATGGATCCCTAAGCTATGTTTGGGAGCAAAAATTAAAAGCCACCAAAAAAGCCTTAAAAGAGTGGCTAAGAAACCTCCCCAAATCCCTCTCCCATCAGAGAAATGAAGAAGTTCAGCTATTGGAAACTACGCAAATGGGAAAGGAATGTCTTTACATCACCCCTGAAATTATAAATAAAGGGGCTACTCACTAAAGAAATACCCACCACTCATTCAGACGAGAAGAAGAGTTCTGGAGACTCAAATCCTGTAGTCTATGGCTCAAGGCAGGAGATCGAAACACTTCGTTCTTCCATCGCTAGTACAAAGCCCGCCTATCTCGAAACCATATCTCTGAGATCAAGAATGAAGAAGGACAGATCTGCAATAAGATTGACCAAATTAAAATAGTAGTTGAAAATCATTTCAAAAATATTTATGGGCTTGGGAATGAAGGCAGTTTAGAAGACACCGAAGATCTCCTTTCCAACATCCCCCATCTCGTCAATCAAGAGGACAATCAAACTCTCCTAAAAACTCTATCTGAAGAAGAAATCATCAAAGTTATATGGGCAATGGAATCAGACAAGGCACCTGGGCCAGATGGCTTCATAATTCACTTCTACAAAGTCTACTGGAAGATCATAAAAATAGATCTACTGAAAATGATACATGATTTTTCAGAAAATCTAAGGTTGGGGGAGGCATCAACTCAATCTTCCTAGCATTAATCCCAAAAGAGGTCAATCCAGAAACTTTTGGCAGGTTCAGGCCTATCTCCCTATGTAATGCCTCCTACAAAATCTTGGCCAAAATCCTTGCAAATAGAATCAAACCCCTGCTTGACAAATTAATATCTAGTCCCCAAGGGGGGTTCATCGAAGGTAGACACATCTTGGATAACATCATTCAAGTTCAAGAAGCTAACCATTCCAGTAAACAGAGGAAAGAAAAGGGGATGTTGATCAAGCTCGACATGGCCAATGCCTTCGACAGGGTCAATCATTCCTTCCTCCTCCAAGTTCTCCGATCCTTCGACTTCCCTGCTCAATTTATCAATCTCATCAAAGCCTACATCACAAATCCTTGGATCGCTCCCCTGGTCAATGGCCGCCCAGCATCGTTCTTCCAAGTCTATTGTGGCTTGAGGCAAGGTTGTCTGTTATCCCCATTCCTGTATATTCTTATGGCGGATTCTCTCAGCAATAAGCTTGCTGCAAAAATGAACACTGGTGGACTCCCCAGAATTCGAACTTCGAATGTTCTAAAGCCTATAAACCATGCACTCTTTGCAGATGACCCTCTCCTATTAGGCAGAGCCTCTATCAGAATAGCTACCTCCGTTGACAAGGTTCTAAAAAGTTACTGTAGTGCCTCAGGAGCACTGATAAATGATAGAAAGAGTTCGATCTACGGATGGAATGTGAACCAACATAGTCTTAACAACATAGCTCAGATTATTGGCTTTGAGTGTTTTGCTCATTAGGACATAATCAGATATCTTGGCTTACCTCTCACATCTGGAGTCAATAACAGAACTCTGTGGCATGGCATCATCAGCAAGATTAAAGCCAAGATCATCTCCTGGGGAGGTTACTGGCTTACCAAGGGAGGGAAAACTATCTTATTAAAATCAATTTTATCTACCCTCCCCATCTACCAAGCCTCATTCCCTCTTGCACCAAAACATATCATGGAACAAATTTTGGTCTTTTGAGAGATTTTCTTTGGAAAGGAGGCAAAGGCAATCACAGAAAACTGGATTTGGCAAATTGGGATCATGTTAAGCTCCCAACAATAGACGGAGGACTCCAGATCGGAGACCCAGCTCTCTCTAATCTCGCTCTTGGCTGCAAGGTCCTTTGGAAAATCTACTCTGACCCTTCACATCATGTCAGCAAAACGCTCAGGACCAAATATGCGCAGGGGATCTCTCTGAGGCATTTATCAGCAGACAATACTCCCACAGGCACTCAAACATGGAATCTTTGTAGAAATAGTATCAACAACTTCAAGAATCATCTGTACCGCATACCTGGCAATGGAAAAAAAATTTACTGTGGGAAGACCGCATAATGAATTGTGCTCCTCTCAATTTCCATGACAAGATCTGAGAGCTAAGTGGCTGGCTCCTCAGCGTAGGCTTTTGTAAGCTGTTTGACATCTATGCATGGGACAACAGTGGGAATTGGTTTGACTAGGACTTCCCAATCATGCTAGCACATCTACATAGTCAACTTGAATTGCTCAAACCGCTTCTCATCAACGCTGCTCCTGTTCATCATGACAGCCCAGACAGCTGGGGATGGGGCGGCTCTGGCTCTTACACCTCAACAATGGGATATATTGCCCTACAGCCAAAAAAAGTCAGACTCCGCTCTCCCACCATTTGGAAATAGGTCTGGAACATCATCGGGCTTCCCAAAGTAAATTTTTTATTTTTATTTTTTATTTATTTATTTATTTATTTTTAATTTTTTCTGGATCCTCATGCACAACAAATAGCTAACAGGAGATAATTTGTTAAAAATAAATATAATAGGACCACACAGATGCGTGATGTGTAGAAATGCTGGAGAAACAGACTCTCATTTGTTCATAAATTGCGATTTTGCCAAAGAGATTTGGAATTTAATTCTTCTCAGATTGCAGTTTCACCCTCCCCAGCATAGCTCCGTGGCTGATATCTACTCCTCTTGGTTCCAAAGCTATCCTCATAATATCCCCATCAATTCACTCTAGTACCACATTTGGCTCTCCATCCCCAAATTTGTGTGTTGGGAAATCTGGCTCGCCCGTAATGACTTGACCTTCAACAACTCTCCTTACAATCCTGCAAAATCAGCTGCCAAGGCAAAAGCCCTTCTCCTTGAATCTATTCTACTGCAATCTCATAAATCAGACTCCTCTCTCCTCCCCCGCCCCCTGAAAAGAATTGGCTGAATCTCCATAGCTCTCACCCTAAAGGCAATGCCCAGATCCTCCCCCTTCCCAATCCACCTTGGAGAATTAGACAACCAGATGATACCTTTCAAGTATGGTGGAGGTCCCAAAATAAAATTACTATCTTCTTTGACGGTGCCTCCAAGGGTAACCCTGGGGCTACGAGGGTTGGTGGAGTCATCTACTTCTCGGACAACTCTAGAAAACACTGCTTCTGTTGGGGGCTTGGTCCTCGTACAAACAACCACGCAGAACTTCTTGGACTCACAAAAGCCTGCCAAATTGTCCGTGATAGAGGCATTGAAGAATGTCAAGTGTTTGGAGATTCAGAAATTCTCGTCATGAAGATCAACTCGAAGGACCAGTTCAACAACGCCATCCTCAACAAGTCTCTGAAAAGGTTAAAGATCATTATGCAGGACTTCACTTCCTTCAAAATTTTCCACATTCTTAAAAGCTCGAATAGTGAAGCGGATGCAATGGCAAACAAAGGATGCCTCCTAGCACCGGGAGATCTCAATATTAACAACAATAGCCCTATCTTATCATGCATTCCTTAATTCAAGTTAAAGAGTAGATCAAGTTGAATTAAGATGTATGGAAATGCTATGTAACGTTGGTTGTTTACGCTCCAGCCCAACCAAACCCCCTATAATAAAATATACCTATTTCAGTTAAAATAAAAAATAAAATAAACCATTAGAGTGAAAAAAAATGTTTCAAGTGATGTGGAGGGTATTAAACCTATAATACAATTAAATAAAAATGAATAATGAAAAATTGCAAATAAAGCACTTAACTCTCAATTATTGCAACCCTCATCTAATAATATTATGTTGACATACAATATCTATCTCTCTTAATGATTAGCTTCCCTTAACATCCAACATCTATTTTGGAAAATAGCTTTCCTTTTTCATTATTTAATTTGAGAAAAAAATTAATCAAAAGACACTAAGCCCGTAATGCACACCAATAAAAAAGCAGAACAAAAACTATAAAGAAGGCTTCTAACTCCTAATTATTACAATCTTAATACAACATTATATTCTTTTATAATACTAAATATTTTTGCATCATGTCTTTTGCCTTATGTCTTATTAGTTTCCAACAAGAAGTTATTAAGAACCACCTTTTATGAACAACCTTTTATGTTCATGTCTTTTATGTTATGTTTTACCTTCTATTTCTATGTCTTATATACTATCGGTTTTACTTTTTATATTTTAAGAAGGATAATCCAATTCCAATATCAGGTACATATCTGGTATATAAATTATTTTTTATATTAAAACAACAATTTTTTTGAAATTTTTATGTGAGGGAAGGAATAGATATACAACACTGATAGCAAACCTTTTATTCTTTTGTCAGGTAGGACATGTTCTATTGTCTTTTAGGACATACCTACCATTCTAATACCATAGTAAAGTGAAGCCTCCCGGGAAATAGGACTCACATGCAAACCAAGGGTATATATTATACAAATAAGTGGCCTCCAAAAAGCAGGCGCCATTTTTTCTGCATTGACTTTAAAGTTGGATTTGAAATTGATAGCCTTTCATCTCAGCGTTGTTCCCTATATGGGATAAACAGATGACAGAGACTTAAGAAAATACAATCCCGTGAAATATAGGAGCCTAAGCGAACTCTATTCATGCGCTCATGTGAAGCTTCACGAGCTTCACATATCACTTCATAAAGTTTACGTTGGTTGTTACAGTTGTTATCGCAGGAGTTTAAATCTTCTTATTTTTTTGGTATATTTTTAATCAATTTTGTTTGAAATTTGGAGAATATATTTATTTGTGTATTTATAAATATATTTTAAATTTAGTTATTAAATTTGAATTGGAATTCGATACCATAAAATTTTAAAATAATGTTTAATTAATAAATATATAGATATATATATATTTTAAGGTTTTCATCTTGTAATGAATAATGTATTTTATTTATTTTTTTCTGAATTATTTTGATTTAAAACTATATTCAGGATTTTTTCGAAATTCTTTTTTTAATATGAAACTTAAATCTAAAACAATTTTATGATTTAAAAACTTATTTATCTAAAATCCTTAAATACAAACATGTTTAAAAAACATGTAAATTCGGAGAAGTCAGTCACTCTTTTAAATTAGCAACTTATTACAAATCAACACATTATCCCAAATTCTTCCATTTTCTGTTTTCTAGAATTTTTAGTGTTTGAAAGAAAAAATAAATAAAATTGGAAAATAATAAACTTTCTTGTTCCACTATGATTTTCTATTACACCATCTCATGACTACTATTTTTTTGTAAGAGTCAAACCTTTCACTCATTCTTTTCTGAATTTATTTTGAATTAAAAACCACACTTACTGCTTCCCTTCAAAACTTCTCTTCCTTTTTTTATGAAAATTAAATCTGAAACTTTTTTATAGTTTTAAAATTTATTTATCTAAAATCCTTAAATATAAACACTTAAAATCCTAGAAAGTCACTCGCTCATTTTAAAATTAGCAACCTATTACAAGTCAACACATTACACAAATTCTTCCATTTTCTTTTTTTTAGGTCTTTGAAAACAACACAAAAAATGAAATTGGAACATAATAAACTTTTCTATTCCACTATGACTTTCTATTACACCATCTCACTACTATCTTTATAAGAGTAAAACCTTTCACTCATTCTTTTCTGAATTTGTTTTTAATTAAAAGCCACACTTAGTGCTTCCCTTCAAAACTTCTCCTCCTTTCTTTATGAAACTTAAATCTAAAACACTTTTATAATTTTAAAACTTATTTATCTAAAATCCTTAAATACAAACCCATTTTAAAAATATGTAAAATCAGAAAAAGTCTCGCTGGTTTTAAAATTAGTAACATATTATAAATCAACACACTATGACGGATTCTTCTTTTTCTGTTTTCTAGGCTTTTTAAGTCTGTGAAAGAAAAAGAACAAAAAATTGAAGTTGGAAAATAATAAACTTTATTGCCTCATCAGTAATATATTTATTTGTAGGCTTTTTAAGTCTTTGAAAGAAAAAAGAAAAAAAAAAAATTAAATTGGAAAATAATAAACTTTATTACCTCATCCGAGTAATATATTTATTTGTATAGATATTGTTATTATCATCCTCTGGTATTGAAGGAACAGTCCTCTTAAAGTACCAAGATTTTGAGTAATCTTTCATCAATTAACCATTTATTCTGAAAATTTAATTGAATTTCAACCAATAATATGATATTCTTATCAAATTGTCAAATTTTAGTATTTTTTAGTTTGATTTGGCTGAATTTGGTAACTATGTTTTAAATAACAAAAAATCACAATTTACCAAATAAATGTTTTTCATATATCACTAATAACATTGGGCCTGGAGTATGCACTAACATATGAGTTGGTCTTCATGGGACATAAGGAAATAGGTTAATGGTCCAAGGTTTAAAGGCAGAGGGATGTGGCAGGAATGGTATGGACCACACCAATGGTTAATTCCAGGTAGCTTGATTTTCCTTGAGTATTACTAACGAGTCAGTGTGCAATCTAGAATAACAACCAAATGACTATGCTCATTACTAATAAATTTTGGAACTCTTTATAAAAAAAGTATATCACCAATATACAAAGTATTATTGGGATAAATATCTGCAATTGAAAGAGAAGGAAACAGGGTAACTACCCAAGGAATAACAACCAAATGACTGTGTCCATTACTAATAAATTTTGGAACTCTTTATAAAAAAGTATATCACCCGTATACAAAGTATTAATGCCAGGTGGCCTGGTTTTCCTTGAGTATTAGTGACCAGTCAGCTTACAATCTGGAATAACAACCAAATCATTGTGCCCATTACTAATAAATTTTGGAAATTTTTATAAAAAAGTATATCACCAATATACAAAGTATTATTGGGATAAATATCTACAATAGAAAGAGAAGGAAACAGGGTAACAACCCAAGACCCAGAGGCATCTAACAAGAGTGAAACCTTACTCTTAGAGACCACTAGGGGGTTATTTTCCAAGTGACTTAGTTTTCCTTGAATAAGAATGATGAGTCAGAATGTATTGAGGATAGCAACCAAAAATGATTGTCTCCATTGCCAGTTTTACAATTAAATTATGATAAATTTTCCAAACTGTAAAAAATATCTGCAACTCCGTTACAATATCTGCAAATCCGTTACAAGGCATGTACAGTGAAATATTGAGATTCCATGTACGGATCATATGGTATAATCACGAGTGATATATTGAGATTCTATGTACGAATCATATGAGGTAATCACGAGTGATATAAATCTCTGTGAGTCAGTTTTGTCTCCTTGCAATTTGTTTATACACTTTTATTGCAAAGACCTTTCGGCCGCTAACCCGACATACCGAATCCTCTCACCTTCATATTCTCTCGCCCACTGTTATCGATGCCTCCAGAACTCCTGTCAGCTCAGTTTCAGAAGTGGTCATTCATTCACGAGCCGATGCTTCTCCGTGTTTCGGTCATTTGATATCTCAATATTCATTGGACACGGACTTCCCAGATTATCAAACGTCAGCCATAGATTCTCCAGAGAAATTGCTGGCAGAAGAAAGCTCCAGGCTGGGACACGGGGCAGAAGACCGAACACATGGAGGAGTTCAGTGGTCTCATTTTGTTGACCTGTCATATTTGATTTAAATTTCCAATCAACTTGCCTGAAAGACGTGTAAAAGTTTTGCCACGCGACAGGTCTCACAAAGTTCGCCCGTGAATTTCTAAATTGGAAATTTGGCCTCCACCAAATTCGTCCGTGAAATTTTAAAATGGAATCTGTAATGTAAAATTAATCAATTTACATTCATGTAACAGCTGACCTAGATTTATCTAATTCCAGAAACATTGTGCGAGGCAAATCTAAGGAGGAAGAGACAAATAATGGAGCTGACAGTGGTTCTTCTACTACTTTAAACCTTCTTGTCAGGGGAGATCTGTGGCAAAAAGATTGAGAGGTAAATGTGTGCCCAAAGCTTCTACGAAATTTATCATTTTGGTAAATTGCCTTAGAGTAGAGGAAGTGGATTAGCAGAGGAAGAGGATGAAGAGAATGAGAGATCATGCTTTTATATGGTCAACAGAAAAAGAGATTGAACAGTGGATACAAGCTGATTAGCAATTAAAGGGAGAAGTTGACTTGCGCCTAGGACCCAAAGGTTTCTTTAGAGTTATTTTTCTAATTTGGAAGATAAAGAATACATTTTTGAATGAGGGCCTTAATTTTTGAATAGTGTGGTCTCTACATTAGGCACTTGGAAGTTTGTTTCAACCCAGAGAAAGAGGAATTCACAAAAGCACCCATTTGGATACGACTTTATTCCTTGCCAGGGAAATCTTGGATACCAGAAATATTTGATGGTATAGGCCAAGTGTTGGGTCGCTTTGTCAAAGTGTCTGAGGTTACCAAAAGAGGGAGGAACATATCGTACACCCGTTTATGCGTATATGTGAATATCTCACAACCGTTGCTTGATTCTATAGAATTGGGCTATCAAGGAGAAATTTGGAAACAACCTTTGGATTATGAGTATGTTCCTTTCAGATATAGACTCTGCCATGAACATGGTCGTCTCTTTCGAGAACGCCCTATGAAAAAAAAGATTCGAATTTAAATGGTCCAACGTCTCATGATGGGTTGACAGGGTATTATCGCAAGTTTGTTAAGAATTATGGGAGACTAGCAGCACCTTTAACAACATTATTGAAGAAAAATGCATTTTTATGGACTCCAAAAGCAACGAATGCCTTTGAACATCTTAAAGAGGCAATGTGCCAAGCACCGGTCTTAGCTATGTCAGACTTCACAAAAATCTTTATTGTGGAATGTGATGCCTCAGGAAATGGAATTGGTGTTGTTTTAATGCAAGAAGAAAGACCCATTTCTTTCGAAAGTCATCCAATCAAGGGAAAGTTTTTACACAAAGCTATTTATGAGAAGGAAATGTTGGCAATACTACATGCACTTAAGAAATGGTGACCCTACCTAATGGGAAGACACTTCAAGGTAAAATGGATCATGATAGCCTTAAATACTTTTTAGAACAAAATTATCCTCTGAAGAGCAACAAAAATGGGTCACAAAGATGTTGGGTTATGACTTTGAAATCATCTATAAAAAAGGGAACAAAAATGTGGTGGCAGATGCACTCTCAAGAAAGGATGAGGATGTGGAAGCATTGTTGTGCGCCATTTCTATTATCCAACCAGATTGGATAAACGAAGCAAGGGAGGAATGGAAGAATGATGAAGAAGTGTGGGCACTTATTCGAAAGTTACAACAAGATTCTAGTACGTCTGATACATTTAGCTGGCAAAATGATTCGTTATGGTACAAATATCGCTTATACCTCTATAAGAATTCCCAACTAGAACAAAATATTCTTATGGAATCGCACTCTTCTCCCTTAGGAGGGCACTCAGGATTTTTAAAAACTTAGCACAGGGTTAAGAAGGAATTTTTTTGGGATGGCCTTAAATCAGATTTTCAAAAGTTTGTGGCAGAATGTTTGGCTTGCCAACCAAATAAAGTTGAAACAATTAAGGCACCAGGTCTATTATAACCTTTATCCATTCCATAATTTTGTTGTAGTGGCTCTGCTAACATGGCTGGTGCTCTGCTAGGGTTCCTGCGCAAACTCTGATGCCCTAATCCTTTGTGCACACTGTATCGAAGCTTGGCACCTTGAGCTTATCTGTTGACTCTTTCTCCATGAATCCGCCCTCTAGAGGGGTGGGCACGGCCCCCCCTCCCCCCAACGGTTCCTCTTCTAACAACTCTGCAAGCGCAGACACAAATGCCAGTCCTAGCTCCACTCCACTGGCCGCCCATGTTATCGATCCCGCTATCGGCAATGCTGGCAACATTGCTGCAGGCTCCACGGCCACTAAAGACAAAGGCATAGACCATAATTCCTTGACGTCACTGCCAAAGGAATCCTCTGCTACATGCATCCCCAAGACTTCATAAAGAACCAAAATAGATCTCCCCAGTCACCAAATCAACGGCCAAATCCAATATATGAGGGATCATGCCCTCATAGGCAAGTTCTTAGGACTCTGGCCTACTAAAAAGGCCTTGCAAGGATGGATCACTTCCAAATGGAAGCCTAAAGGACAAGTTACCCTGTAGCTTGGTCCCAAAGGCTTCTTCACTGCTATTTTCAACTGTCTAGAGAACAGAACTCGTATCTTTGAGGGAGGCCCGTACTTCTTCAACTCTGCAGGCCTGTACCTTCATGACTAGATAGAGAGATTCAATCCATACAAAGAAGATTTCAACTGGGCTCCAGTATTGATCCGTATATACTCTCTTCCCCTGGAATACTAGGATGAGGAGACCTTAAAGGACATAGGTAATGGCCTGGGGGTTTTTATCAAAGTCGCTGAGGAAACTAAACACCGAAGATACACCTCCTATGCCAGGATCTGTGTACACATGCATCTGGCCAAAGCACTCATGGACTCGGTAAGTATATTTCATGATGATTTTGAATGGGTTCAAACAATAGACTACAAGCATGTTCCATTTCATTGCAGGAAATGCCATGAACATGGCCACCTATTTAGGGATTGCCTACTGAATCTTTAGTCTAAAGCCCCTGTCACTGAGATTAGCAAAGATGCTGAGGGATTCACAAAAGTTACCAGTCAAAGAAAGCATGCCAAGAAACCTCCAGTTGCCCTAGATAATCTCAAGAAACCTGAAATATGAAACGGCTTCGAAATCCTGACCTCTCAAAATAACTTGGAGGATCACCTTTCTATCCCTTCTTCTTCAGATCCACCTCCTACTTCTTCCCCCCTTCTTCCAAAATCTTCAGCTCCGCTCTCAGCCTCCGATCTCACCATCATCCCTGCCTCTATCTCCTCTGATAATAAATATCAAGATATAGCCCTTCAAACATCCAACATGGATGAGGAACCAGAGAGTATAGATCTGGGAGATCTAGACATTCTCATCCTGGAAACAGCGTGTTGACAGAAAGAATTCAGTGCTATACCCCCCTGGCAAATCGAAAGTCTTGAAGTAGTTTTAGCCAGAGCACAGCATAACAAATGTCTTGGTATTCAGGTAGGTAGTCCTTGGGATGGAAAAAAAATACTGAAAGAATCGAAGAAATGCAGGAGTAAAACGGATCTGTAGAGGACCATTATTATTGGAGAAATGCTGGTGGAATTTGGTAGATTCCCCAAGGTGGCCAAGTTTTTCAAATATCTTCCCCACTGTTCCTCATGAAGCTCATCTCATGGAACGTGAGAGGGCTTAACAGCCCTACAAAACACAGAATGTTAAAAAACATGATCCAGCAAGATAAGCCTTCATTAGTCTATCTTCAAGAAACAAAATGCAATAGCACTGCACTGGAAAAGATCCTAAATAAAGCCTGGTCTGGATGTCGTTCAGTCTCAATGGATGCTTCAGGGGCTTCAAGAGGGCTAGCAATCATTTGGAACCCTCAAGTTCTCTCCCTTCATTATTTTCACGCCTCACACTACTTTATTCAAACAACTTTCCACCTAATTGGGACCAATATCCATGGTCATCTCTCTAATGTGTATTTCCCACAAGATTTACAAAAAAAGTTGGATCTGTTGGACACTCTCATAGCTCTCAACTCTGTCAGGAGCTTTCCCCTTTGGATTTGTGGTGGTGACTTCAACATCATCACAGCTTTGGAGGAAAAATCAAGAGGAAGATCGAGGCTGGAAGGAGACAACATCGGCTTCAAAGACTTCATCCATAGAAATCAGTTAATGGACCTACAGACTTCTAATGGTATGTATACATGGACCAATAAAATAAGGGGACCACAGCATATAGCCTCCAGGCTAGATTGATTCCTTATGTCAGATAATGCCATTCACCTAGGTGGGGACTTTTATGCCTCTATCATGCCTGAAGTGGGCTCTGATCACTGGCCCATAATGCTATAGTGGTCGCATCCAGGCTCTAGGTGTAATAGACCTTTTCACTTCGAATCATTTTGGTTTTCACATCCTAACTTCAAAAAAGTAGTTAACGATGCCTGGAAATACTTCACTCCCACTGAAGGAGCCAAGATGTTCCAGTTTCAACAAAAGTTAAAACACCTCAAACAAGCTCTCAAATCATGGAATCGCACTCAGTTTGGTAACATTTTTGACCATCAGAAAGCGCTAGAGCAGCAAATGAATACATTGCAATAGTGTATTATCTCTGAGGGAAGAACAGAAGACTATGCGCAATAGGAGAAGGCCCTCTTGACCAAGATTGAAGCATGAAGGCTACAAGAAGAGACCTTGTGGCATCAAAAATCTAGGGTCAGATGGCTTAAGGATGGGGAGAAAAATACCAAATTTTTTCACAGGTCTACTATTCAAAGGAGAATGCACAATAACATCACCTTCATTAATAATCGGCAAGGGGAGCGACTAGAGGTGCATGAAGAAGTGGAACAGGAATTCAAAGAGTAGTTTTAGGACATTCTTCGGGAGCCTCCGGGCTACAAAAATCAGGCCATTCGATATATTACGTAGCATATTCCAAAAATCATTATGGTGGACCACAATAATATGCTTCTCTAGCCTATCTCTATGCAAGAAGTGGAGGACGATATGGCCTATCTTAAGGATGGCAAAGCACCTGGCCCCGATGGCTTCACAGCCAATTTCTTTCATGCTTTCTGGGATCATATCAAAACAAAGGTCTGGGAGCTCATGGAAGAATTGTGATCGATGAGTTGGATCCTTCCTTTCCTTAACACAACCTTGATAGCGTTAGTACCTAAAGTGGAAGAATCCAATACACCTGATAAATATAGGCCCATCGCACTCTGTAATGTAATCTACAAACTCATATCTGAAGTCCTGGAAAATAGGCTCAAACCTCTTCTCCCTCTCCTCATTTCACCAAAGCAGACAGGCTATGTAGAAGGGCACCAGATTCTGGACGGTATCATTCTCTCACCTGAAGTGATCCATTCACTCAAGATTCTAAAAAAGCCAGGTATGATTCTTAAGTTAGATCTTTCTAAAGCTTTCGATAAACTCAGCTAGACCTATATTAATCAAATATTATTAGCATTTGGCTTCTGTGCTACTTGGACATGTTGGCTTATGAATCTTACCTCCTCCCCCTGTTTCTCCATCCTTCTTAATGGTTCTCCCTCCTCGCCCTTTCATCCCTCCCGGGGTATTAATCAAGGTGAACCTCTCTCCCCATTCCTTTTTTTTCTCATGGTCGAAGGCCTTAGTCGCCTTCTTCATTCTACTATCTCTTCACACTCCTTAAAGGGCATTTCTCTTCATGGTCAACCCCCCATCTCTCACCAACAGTTTGTCGATGACAATATGCTTTTCGGACATCCGTCAGTTCAAGAGGCCTCTACCTTCAAGTCCTTGCTCAATCTCTTCTCAGAAGCTTCTGGCACCACCATCAATGCTTCCAAATCCTAGCTCTTCTTCTTCCACACTCCTATTCTCACTCAGAGAAATATAGCCAGGATTTTGGGCTTCCCGATAGCTGTGCTTCCTTCAAATATCTTGGAGCTCCCCTATTTGACTCAGCCATCAAACATGCCTCCTGGAGATCCTTCCTTGACAATTTAGAAACCAGGCTCCCTTCTTGGACCTACCGCTCGCTCAACATTGCTAGCAGGCTTATCCTAATCAAATCTGTTCTCCAAGCCATGCCTCTGTACTTATTTTCTATATTGGCAGCCCCTAAATGGGTTCTTACAAAAATTCACAATCTTCAAAGAAACTTTCTTTGGGGTTCCTCAGGCCTCAACAGAAAATGGGCTCTTGTCAAATGGACTGAGGTTTGTCTTCCGAAGTCAGCTGGTGGGCTTGGTCTAAGGGATCCCCTCCACAGCAATAACACCATGGGCGCCCGCATCTGGTGGAACTGGATCTCCAAACCATACACTCCTTGGGCACGTCTCTGGCAGGCCAAATATGCTCCAGGAAGTCCACTGGAGGATCTCATCCGCATCACCATGACCACCCCTGGCTTGTTGATTTGGAATGCGGCCATGCAACATAGTGCCTTTATTCAAGCACACAACTTCTGGGAAATCCATTTGGGTACCACGACAAGATTTTGGGAGGACTCTTGGCAACAACTTCCCAAACTCACCTCTCTCTTCCACAAACCCAAGTGGAAAGATACTATGCAGCATACTAATCAAATCCATGTCCATCAGTTTTGGTAGCAGTAATCCCCTCAAGGTTTTCAACTTTGGAGATCAACTAGCACCTGGCAGGCTAACTGGCAAGAGGAAACTTATGAAGAGATCGATCAAGAACTCAAACACAGGAAAATTAAACTCTCTGATCAGAAGGACAAAGTGCGATGGGGATATACACCCAAAGGTATGTTCACTACCAAGAAAGCATACCAACTTCTCTATCAACCCACGCAGATAATAAAGGATCAGCTCTGGGATCAGGTTTGGCAACCAAGCATCTAGCCTAAGGTCTCTACTTTCCTTTGGCTACTAAGCAAACAACAGATCCTAATTTGGGACAATCTACAAAAGCGAGGATTTACTGGGCCTTCCAGATGTCCCAATTGCAATCTTCACATAGAGACCATCTTGCATCTCTTGGACACCTGCCTTAGCAGCACAACTTTGGGAGAGAACTGCACTGTGCAACAGAAGAACGGGCAAACGTGTGGGAGATATTTTAAACACCATTAGGAACTGGCCTCGACATCCTTTCCAAAGTCTACTACTCAATTCCCTCTGGAACCACTTACTCGGCTTTGTCTATTGGATCATTTGGAAGGAGAGAAATAAAAAGATCTTTAAAAATCACAGTATGCCCCTTGACGCCCTGTGGCTAGTTCTCAAACAAAACCTTCAAGAAACTCTAGCTCTAAGACACTGGCAAGACTCGGATTTGCCAGCTTCACCCCAGGAATGCCTCATTCTGAAAAATTGGAACCTAGACCTCACATTTTTAGCTCAAGTCAAGCCCAGCTCCTCCATCCATACTTATTCTCTCCAATTCTGGTCTCCTCTTGCCACCCACTCTTACAAACTAAACTTCGACGGAGCTGCTAAGGGAAATCCTAGGCTGGCTAGTTATGGTGGTATTTTCAGAGATGATGTAGGCTCTACTCTGCACATATATCATGGTTCTCTTGGAAGAGACACCAACAACGCTGCCAAACTTGAAGGCTTATGGAAGGACATTTGTATAGTAGAAATAGAAAATTGTTTCCCTCTAGAGGTAGAAGGGGATTCTCAAATCTTAATAGAGGTAGCTATTCGGATTCACTCAGGCACCTCAGCAGCAAAGATCGCTTCGAGCTGGCAGCTTCTAAGAAGATTGGAACAAATTGAAGAATGGCTCAGGGCATCCTGAAACATTACCTTCAAGCACATTCGATGAACAACTAACAAGGTAGTAGACAGACTGGCTAATCAAGGCGTCGATCAGCAGCTCCCATTCTTCTCTGGTCCACTGAGCAGTTCTAATGATGCACAACTCAAACAAGACTGCACTTTTCTGGTGCAACAAGATCTATCTCTCCTGGATACAGGTGTGTAACATTGCGTTCTGTATGTGGGCAGCTTGGTGGGTTGGCGCGTGGCTTATTACCACCACCATTTGGCCTTATGTGATGCCAGTCTTTAATACTTCTGCTAACATATTCAATGTTGCGTTAATGCAGCTCGTCCCTCCACACTAGCCTACAAGTTCATCTGTCATGGCGCCCCTCCAAGAATTCATTCATGCCCCTCCCCTGCACTCGTGTTGTTCCCTTGTTGCCGCAAAGCCTCGCTCTCAGACCAGCCCAGGGAAACGTTGTGCTTTGGAATGCTGTGTTGATTTATCGTCGGGATTTCATGTTTCACAAAGCCCATTCTGCAAATTTAGTTGTTGCTCGTCCTCAGTCTTTCCTAGTGCTCCTCTGCGAGCTGAAGCTAGGCCCCTTTCAGACCACCCTGCCTTCACAGTACTGCTACCCATTCAACACCTCCTGCTCTTTTCATTATGCCTAGATTGCACCAGAGAATGCGCTGCAGGAGGGGAAGTTCACGTGGGTGAGTTATCCGCCAGCCCTCCTCCTCTACTTCGGACTCCTCGTCTTATTCCTCAGACTTTTTCTCTGACTGCTATCCCGTTACTAGGAGTGGTCGTGGACGGGGTCGAGGGCAGCATAATTCAGCAGCACGCTCTCATAATTCTCAATCTCACACCGCTCATTTTTAGTTCCCCTGTACACTCAGTAATTTCTCCTTCGTAGCTTCAGTCACCATTTAGCTTCAAGAGGATACTTCTAGTCTGGTTTCTCTGACACCAGGGGTGACTCTGGAGACGAGGGCGAAAGATAAGCATGGCAGTTCTTAGATTGACAACAAGCAGGGTAAGGATCCTAGTGCCATTGCAACCCAGGACATGAACATTCAAGCTGGTCCGAGCGTCCCTACTGGTGGCAGTTCATCAGGCAAAGAGGGCCATCCCTCTGAGGATGAAGATCCCTACAATTATGGATGTCGCATCATTGAAGAGTCGCCTTCCACCTCTCATGAAACTTAATCAGGTCTATGTTCAATGGTTTTTGATTCTCTGTTGCTTGAAGGTGCTCAATTCCCTCCTGTTTTATAGTTAGTATATGCTCTACAGTTCTCGTGCTCAGACCTTTTTTCTAAAGTTAAATTGTCGGTTTCCCCTGCATGGGCGGCATTCTTCTGACTGTGTCTTTGGGTCTTGGTTACGGTTACAGTTGTCTAATGGGTCAGATTTTAGTTTTTAATTGGGCAGCACTTCCTTGTTTATTTGTATGGGCCTAGTCAACCTATTTTGGTCTTTGAATTACCTCTCGTCAGTCTTCAGTTTCGATATTGGCGTATTCTGTTTCTATGAACTAGTCATGGTCATGGTCCTAGAAGCTCTTATGGTCAGTCTTCGGTAAGTATTTTTGGTCAATGTTCAACTATTTAATGTGAGCATGCCGCATCTCTAGGCTAGACTTCTTGAGGCCACTGCCTCTTTGTAAAAATATTTTTCTATCAATATAGGAGTAGACAAATTCAGAGAGAAAAAAAAAAACCCATTTATCCATTCCAAGCCAACGTTGGGAGGAGGCTTTAATGGATTTTATCATAAGTTTACCCAAGTCTGAGGGAAAGAGTGTCATCATGGTCGTAGTTGACAGACTTACCAAGTATGCACACTTTTGTGCATTATCACATCCATTTAAAGCCAGTACAGTTTCTACTGCATTTATGGAAACAATTCAAAAGCTACATGGAAACCCAAAGATTATTGTAAGTCACAGAGATCCCATTTTCACTGGAAATTTTTGGACAGAATTATTTTCTTGTCTTGGTACTCAGTTAGCTCATAGCTCATCTTATCATCCTCAATCTGATGGGAAAACTGAGATAGTAAACAAATGTTTGGAAGGATATCTTCGTTGCTTTGTTTCTGATAAATAGACACAATGGGTCAAATGGTTGCCTCTAGTTGAATGGTGGTAAAACACTTCCTTCCATACAACAACAAAAATGACGCCATTTATGGCACTTTATGGGTATCAACCACCATCCATCACATCATATTTAGGAGAAAATTCTAAGGTTTAGGCAGTGGAACATCACATCGAACATCAACAACAAGTCCTCCAACTCTTAAAGGATAACCTTGTGTTGGCACAGAATAGAATGAAACAATAGGCAGATCAACATCGCAGTGAAATAAGTTTTGGTGTAGGTGATTGGGTATTCCTACGGCTACAACCATATAAGCAAATTTCCCTCAAGCAAGCTAAAAAGGATAATAAATTATCTCCAAAGTATTATGGTCCGTACAAGG
>APFE030743452.1:0-11525 GCA_000404065.3 Pinus taeda
AAAGGGATTATTAATGATATAAATAAATGAACTAATATACCCAACCGTTTAATAGAGAAAACCCAATGAATTAGTGGACCCAAGGGATACATGTTAAGAGCACAAGGGATTGATATTACAAACACAAGAGATTAATAAATATGACCATGATTGATATTATTAACCCAACCTAATAATAAACCCAAGGGAATAATAATAAACCCAAGATACTAATATTATAATCCAAATAGTGGTAAACCCCAATATACATATTACAAACACTAAAATAAACACGGTTTATTTTCATGGTGAGACAATTCTTGTCACAATGTGACATTCAACCATGGTTGACCATGGTTAGATATGATTGATAATGGTTAACCATTATTGATATTGTAAACCTAGTGGAATAATAAACCCAGGGGATTGATATTAAAAACCCAAAGGAATAATAAACCCAAGGGATTAACAGTAAAACCCCAAGGGATTGTGAACCCAAGGGAATAATATTAAACCCAAGGGACTAATATTATAAATCCAATGTATATAAACCATAAGACAAATATTATAAACACTAAAATAAACATTATTAACCATCATTTTTTTTCATATTGAGACAATCCTTATCACAATTCCATGTTGTATCATGGTTGACCATGGTTGATATCATAATAAACCATCGTTGACTGTGGAATAATAAACCTAAGCGATTGATGTTGGACAATGGTTGATCATGGTGGAACATCGTTGTTTATTGTTGACCATTGTTGAATAATATTAAACCCTAGGAATATGAACCCTTAGATAAATAAACCGAAAGGATTGATATTATAAGCCCAAGGGAATAATAAACCTAAGGGATGAAAATTATAAACCCAGTGCATATCAACCATAACATGACTATTATAAACCCTAAAATAAACATGGTTGACCATGGTTGATTTCCATATTATATTAATTTATTGTGATATTGACATAATCATAAATAGTTGGACAAATATTTAACCCTTAATATTGGGGTTTTAGAAAACAAATGGATTATTAGTATTACAAACCCAAGGCATTAACATTATAGAAAAAATGATTAATAAATGCAAGGGATCAATATACTCAAGGAACCAATAAACCTAACGAGCTAATTTTAAAAACCCAAGCGAATAATAAACCCTAGGAATTAATATTTTAAGGTCACGAGATTAATAAAACCAACGGATTAAAAGATAAACCAAAGGAAATATTAATATTAGTTATTATTATTGAGCATGATTCACGATGGTTGATTATGGTTTTCATATGAATATAATCTTCGTTATAACACAATGTTTGACAACGCTCACGATGATTGGTTTTGAAGATGAAATAATATATGTCATATTAAATATTTTAAAACCCATAAGCCCTAAATCCATGGCATCAATATTATAAACATAAATAATGCTACAACAGAAAACAATAATAAAAAAAGATAAATCACAACCAATATAAGAACCACATTGTAAGTCATAAAGGATTAAAACATGATAAATCATCATCACATTAATAATACCACATTTATATCAGTAGACTATTAACAATAAATCAATTTTAAGCCATAAATACATTGATATCAATACATGAATGTATTAATAGTATAAATCTCAAGAATACTGATATAAACATCTAGAACATGAAAGCCCAACACTAATATTATAAATGTAAACAATATTTTCACTTATGAAGGACATGAACAAAGTGAAGGGATCCATACAAAAGACCACAAAAATCACAAATGCAAGAGAAAAAAATAAAATAGTAACAATGCCATTGGAACAAATGAACATAAATGCAAAAAACACATCTAAATTGCACACATTGGATTTAAAGAAGAACACCATAATAGGACATTTTAACGCCAAAGATATACAATTTTCTACATAAAAACAACAACGAGAAAAAGATTCAATTTCATCAACATTGCACTACATCAAATGATTCCACTACAAAATTGAACTTGAAACACTCAATCAAAAGACATCTATGGAGTGGCCTCTTCCAAAACACAACTATACCGATGACAAAAGTAGCACCAATTCAAATCAACAGGATAATGATCACAATACTTAACGCTTTACTACCAATTCCTTCTTGTTCTCCTCCCATAATCTCTCTGGTGCACATGTAACATATATTTTACATGTGTTTTCATTTCATCTAGTACATGAATATGATCATCAATAAAATTAGGATGGAACCCATGTTTTCTATCAAACTTGTTCCGAAGATATGAAAGAAAACTTATCGCTGCAACGATATTGCGCATTGTTCTAGAATAATAAATGACATAATTATTGTCCATATCTACATTTGAGAGACAGAAAACAAAATCAAATTCAATAAAGAGATGCACAAATAAATAAGTGCATACACACACACATATATACAAAAAACATAACACCCCATTTGTATTTATGTTTAGAAACTTAATGTATTAATGTTACATGAAAAAAAACAATCTAGTGTTACATGAACCAAATGATATAAAAATTTCTACAAATAAAATCCTCATTTCACAATACAATAGAAAAAACTGTGGAAATAGAATAAACCCATGGCTAATATTGAAAAAATGAATATTGGCCATGGTGATGGCGAATATTCAAAACCTCCATTTTTGCATTTCATGATGTAATATGAATCCACAATATTAATATCAATATGAGCCAATTATAAAAATGATTTTGAATGATTGGTTCATATAACTCGTTGTTTATGTGTTTATGTCTGAATGGTCTGCTGCAAAGAAAAGAACAATAGGCACTTAAAAAAAAATTAGGTTGAACAACATGAACAACGATGTAAACAAGGTTCTCAAATATTACTATGAATATGATGAATTTATTAATTTCATAAATATATGAAAATGATTATTATATTAAAACTAAATCAAGAGGACAATAAAAGCAATTCAAAAACACACTATAAAGAAGGTCACAATGTTATTAGTTGTATGTCATAGCGATCTGGACTTCAATCGCTCCTCTTCTTTATTCCAAATTGTAACATATGCACTATCTTTCATCTTGGCATAACGTTGAAAAGAGAAAGGTTGTGCAATGTGTAAACGATCTATTGATTTCACTCTTGATATGGCTATGAAGGTAAGGCCTTGCTACTCTGTTGAAATATGGAAACAAGAATATTCCAATTTAATTTGTCCTTGAATTAAATTGTGAATTAAAATCGAATTTAGGCTTAACAACTACTTGGAAATAATTAATTAATTTAATCTGAATTAATTAGTTGGAGAAATTCAAGATAGAAGTCTTTCTCAAGTCATGCCAGAGTGATCCATTAAATTGAGGAGATAATATTGAGTTATATTTGATATGTAATTAGTTAACTCTGTTTACTGAGTTAAGTCCAGTAAAATTAGTTCCAAACTATTTGAGGAACTAATGGCGAGTTAACAATTAGTTGATGCATGCATGCACTCAACTAGTGTACTCCAGTTAACTAAAGATTCCCTCATCAGAAACTCATGCATGTCTATTCTGAGAAATACCTAGTTGAGATTAAAGCCAAGGACAATGTACTATCAGTTGCATGTGTTTTATTGTAAAGGAAAGTCATGCATGCAGTCAAGGATCATTCCTTCAGGATTGCGCAGTTCTCACAATGTGTGTGAGAGTGTTCCACTTGGTGAGGTGAAGATCATCCTAGAGGAATAGCACAAGGAAATAGGAGCTTGGAGGGGAGAGAGGAAGGATTGAGAGCTAAGGCTTTGTATAATTCCTATGCATTTCCACCTTGTATGATAATAAAAATAGTGGGGTTTTTAGATGAGGCTTTCCCCAAAGTATTTTCATGTGTGTTGTGCATTGATTCTTCTTCTTCTAGTTATATTATTCAGCTCGATCTTTAAGCTTCTACAAATTAATAGTAGAAGTAGGTTATAGCATTCTGCTTTGATTTAAATTGCATTATCGGGTTAAGCTACATCATATTTTCTACATGGTAGTAGAGCTAGATTTGTAGAGAATTTTCTACATGGTTTCAGAGCTGTGAACATTATACTCAAAATATAATTCGTAGTTTGAAGTTCAGGGTTGCAGGTGCAAAATCAAATTCATATCATACTTCAAGGTTGGCCAATGGCATTCTATGGCTTGAGACTCGATATGCTTTGGAAGGTAGCTCGAAATACATAGCATGGAAAGATAGGATGGAGGTTGTATTAGAAGACAATGGCTTGAAGGAATTCATTGATCAATAAATCCAAAACCTAGCTTTAACTAATGAAAGAAGAAGTATGTTGAAAAGGCGAGACAGATCATCCTTGAGGGAGTTTGAAAACATTTTTTCTCGAGTCTCCATGGGAAGGATACTCCATTTTCAATGTGGAAGACATTGAAGGACCTCTACTAGAACAATAGTGACTAGAGGAAATTGACACTCAAGGATAAGCTTCAAAGAATCAAGATGGAGAAGGGTGATACTATTTCCACATATCTGAACAAGCTCATCACCTGTAGAGATGAGCTTGGTAGTGTGGGAATAACTACTATCGATGATGATATGGTGAGCCTCGCTCTCCTTGTCCTTCCAAAGAGTTGGAATAGCTACCAAGACTCTATGAACGGAAGGGAGAAACTGCCAGATTGGGAATGACTGTGGTCGGATCTTATGCAAGAGGAGATCAGGAGGAGCACACGATATGGTTCTTCATCCAAGAATGGTGATGAAGAAAATATGGCCTTAGAGAGTAATGCAAGGAAAGGGAAGGGGAAGGATTCCCATTTGAAATCCAACTCTTCTCATGGAGGGAAGGAGGGTGACATGTCTAAATTAAGATGCTTTAATTGTCACAATATGGGACATTATGTGACTAATTTCCCATTGAAGAAGTCCAAGAAGGGATCCTCGGAAGGATCAAAAGGTGAGGCACTAGCCTCTCAGTTTGAAACGGACTTTACCCTCATCGCATGCATGGTGTCATCAATGATGGGTTGTGTTTGGCATCTTGATAGTGGAGACTCATTCCACATGATCGGTGATAAAAATTTATTGAGTGCCTTGGAGGAGAAAGAACTCAAGATGCAGATAGAGATGGGTGACGATGGAAGGTATAGTGTTTCAGGAGTGGGCACATTTGCTTTTTAGAGGGAGCATTAAGCTCCTATCACCTTGACAAATGTGAAGTATGTGCCTGGATTGAAGAAGGAATTGGTATCGGTCACGATGTTGGAGGACAAAGGCTACGATATTGTCTTCAGTAAGGAACGACATTCCTAAGACACATAGCCATGGGTCAGACCAAGAGGATAGGGATTCAGGTGAAGAATGCCTATAAACTAGAGGTAGATGATTGTGTAGCATTGAGTACGAAAGCATAATTGGTGCAAAGCCATGACATTGGTGAGATGTGGCATAGGCGGTTGGGCCATTTGCATCATGGGGCTTTCAAGATAATGCAATAGATATCTACAGGGCTTCCCAAAGGTAAAATTGAGAAAATTGACACATGTAAAGGTTGTACCTTGGGAAAGTACACCAAGTCTTCCTTTCCTAATCGAGAAAATCGAGTGGAGGCTATCCTAGAGCGAGTTCATACTGATGTGTGTGGACCATTCTTGATGACATCCACAACAAAACAAAGGTATTTTGTGATTTTCATTGATTACTATTCTCGTAAATTCTGGATTTATTTCATGTAGAAGAACGACCAAACTTTCACAAAGTTTTTTTAGTTCAAAGCTCTGGTTAAGAAAGAGTCAAGGAAGAAGATCAAGGCCTCGAGAAGCGACAATGGTGGAGAATATGTCTCTCAAGAGTTTAAGGACTTCTATGTAGTGGAAGGAATTAAAAGAGAGTTGACGACACCTCATAACCCACAGTAGAATAGGGTGGCTGAGAGGAAGAACAAAACTATTGTAGGGGTAGCATGGGAAACGCTGCATGACCAAGGCCTACCACTTCAGTTGTGGGTTGAGGCATGCAACACAGCAGTCCATTTGCAGAATAGAATCTCGCATCGCATATTTGGGATGAAGATTCTAGAGGAAGCTTTCTTCGGTAAGAGATTAGATGTGGGTCACTTCAAGATCTTTGGCTCATCAGTATATTTCCATGTGACAAAGGATGCAGGGAAGAAGCTTGAGTTGAAAACAAAGTTGGGGATACTTGTGGGGTACACTGATACACCTCATAACTATTGGGTGTACTTGCATACCAGTCGGAGGATAGTGGTTTGTAGAGATCTCAAGTTTGATGAGCAGAAGGCCATGAGAGTTTTCCTTGAGAGGGAGCTCCAACTACAAGTTGTGGAGGAATTGTTGGTTCCTAAGGAGGAGGAGCCTCAGACTGATGCGGAGTAGCCATATGTAGAGGTTCCAGGAGTGGAGACATCCACTCAAATAGAGTCTTCCAGAGATGGATGGAAGCACACAAAATAAGCTGACAAATTGTTGAAGGATGCGAGAGAGAATGTGGGAGCACCATTTTCTCAGCGAAGATAGAGGAGGTCACTTGAGAGGTACACTAGATACATGGCACATACTGGGGAATTTTTTGAGACTGAGCCATGTTCCTTTGAGGAAGAAGCGCAATAGCCAATTTGGGTTGATCCTATGGTGGAGGAATATGACTCCATAGTTCGTAACAGTGATTGGGACGTGGTTCCGAGACCAAAGAACAAGTTAGTTGTGAGTTCATGTTGGCGTTACAATGTAAAGAAAGTTACTGATGGTAGTGTGGAGAAGCATAAGGAAAGATTTTTTTCGCGTGGCTCTTCATAAGTCGAGGGGATTAACTATGATGAGACTTTTGGTCCTGTCGCAAGGTACTCATCTATCAGATCTATGTTAGCACTATCAGCTCAGATGGGTTGGAAGATCCATTAGATGGATGTGAAGACTGCATTCCTCAATGGCGAGATTGAGGAAGTGGTGTACATAGAGCAACTAAAAGTTTTGAGACCTTCGATTGTGAGTCGCATGTGTGTTGACTCAAGAGAGTGTTGTACGGGCTAAAGCAAGCACCTCATGCTTGGTACACTAGGATAGACAACTACTTCACGGGTTGGGCTTCACAAAGAGTGAAGTGGATGCAAACGTGTACAACATCGCAGTGAAAGGTAAGATATGGATCATCGTAATTTATGTTGATGATCTCATATTGACTGGTGATGATCAGTTTATTGTGTCTTGCAAGGAGGACTTTGCAAGAGAATTCGAGATGAAAGACATGGGTCTCATGCATTACTTCTTGGCATGGAAGTGTGGCAGAAGGATGGGGAGTTGTTTGTGTCTCAAGGCAAGTATGCCAACGAGATACTCAAGAGATTCCACATGGATAAGTGCAAGCCCATGCAAACTCCTCTAGCTGGTAACTGGAGGAAGGGGGATACTACTTCAGGAGAAGTAGTGGAGGCTACATTCTATAGGCAACTTGTGGGTTCACTAATGTACTTAGTGAACACATGACCAGATTTGTGCTATTCAGTTAACCAACTGAGTCAAGCGATGGTTCAGCCTACCAAGATGTTTTTGAAGTTGACAAATAATGTATTGAGATACCTCAGAGGCACATCTTAGTATGGATTATGGTACAGACAGACAAAGGGAGTTAAGCTATTATTCTGAAAAAAGAAAAACTATTATTCTACAAAATAGAAGAATAATCTTCTATGGAAAATATTTCTTAAGAATTTGTCCATTGACAGGCAAAGAGTCTCTTTTACCTGCTAAATCCTGTAACACAAATGTCGATGTACCTAAGACTTCTACAATTTGAAAAGGACCAAGCCACATTCTTTGAAATTTTGTATGTTTCCCCTTTTCTTCGTGTGCCTTGTCCCATTTTAAAACTAAATCTCTCACCTGAAAATCTTTTCTGGTCATTATATTTGAATCAAAAGAGGATTTTACTAGTCCTTGATGATGAGCATGCGTTTTCTTAGCTTGTTCTTGCTGTTCTTCTAATTTGATTATTTCCATTTGCCTTAAGTGTAATGGAGAAGTTGGTACTTCATCAATGTATTGAACTAGAGACAAAGAAGGAATTGCTAAATGAGTCAGAAGAACTACTTCTCTCCCATAAACTAAATTAAAGGGAGAAGTGTCGATGGAAACTTTTCTCGTTATTCGGTCTGCCCATAAAGTGTATATTAAGGATTTATGCCAATTTTATGATTTTGGTCTACTGTTCTTTTGATAATCCTAATTAGGTTTTTATTTGTAGACTCGGCTAACCCATTGCCCTGCGGATAATAATTGGCCGAATATTTAAGTTTGAATCCTCTTTTAAGTGCAAATTCAGACATTGCATTTCCAGAAAAGTATGATGCATTATCGAACATTAAAGCGGAAGGTAATCCAAACCTGGTGATTATAGATTGATCTATGAACTCAATGATATTTTCAGCATTAGCCGTCTTGAGTGGAACTGCTTCTACCCACTTAGTAAAATAATATGTTGCTGTAAGGATATATCTATGTTGCTTGGAAGAGTGAGGAACAATCTCACCTATTATGTCCAATCCACACTGACTGAAATGTTGGTCGATGTTAACTGGTTGTAGTGGTAAGGATGGCTTCTTCTGTCTTCCAGCAGTGGTTTGGCAGACTTGACATTTCCTCACATAACTGTGCGATTCTTTGAATAACGTGGGCCAGTAATATCCTGCGCGCAAGATTTTATGTGCAGTAGCATCTCCAGTGTACTGTCCGCCTGCTGGCCCATCATGGAGTTCCTGCAAGACTTTATCAGCTTCAGATTTCTCAAGACATCTAAGGAGAACAGAATCGTATTCATTCTAAAAAGAATATCATTTATGAGCTGATATTGTTTGGCTTTTAATCTTAGAGCTCTTTTCTTAGTTTAATTGAGGTATGAAGGAGCATATCCATTCTTAAGATAATAAATGATATCAACATATAATCACTGCTCATCGTTTAGGCTTACCTCGCACACTTGTACCTCTACAGATGGGATTTCAGAAATTTGCGACGCTCCAGCCAACATTTTACAAAAGCCTTGACCTCTTACAATGTTTGCTGGTTTAATTTCTCATATTTTTGTAAGGCAGTTAGCCAATTGGCCCTCTTTTCACCCACATCTTTTTGTACTAGAAGATTTCTTACCGCTGGAAACGGTACTATAATTTTTGTGTGGGTTTTGAGTAGAAAAGGTCTGAAGTATTTGATCGCTTTGAAAACAACATAAGCCTGTTTCTCCACGTCTGAGTAATTTAGTTCAACACCTTGCAAATTTGATCTGAAAAAAGCAATTGGTGCTTCCGCCTTTTCTTGATTCATTTGAGTGAGTATCGCAACATATGACTTATCTGAGGCAAATGTGTATAAAATAAAAGGCTTTAAAAAATTCAGAGTTGCTAAAGATGGAGCATTAATGATAGCTTGTTTGATCAGGTTAAACGCTTCATGTTCATCTTGACCCCATTTAAAATTAGAGTTCTTTTTTATCATGGTTTGTAAAGGAGATACGATTCGTGAAAAATCTGGAACAAATCTCTTTACAAAATTGATTTGACCAAGGAAGGATTGCATGGCTTTTTGGTTATGAGGTAGGGATATTTCAGAAATTTCTTTGATTCTGTCAGAGTCGATGTGAATACCAAATTTTGACACTATGAATCCTAGAAGTTTCCCTTCACTTAATGCGAAAAAAAATTTCTTTGGGTTAAGTGAAATTCCGTACCTTAAACATCGTTGGAAGATTTGCTTTAAGTCTTTGAGATGGTCGCCTTGTTTCTTGGAGTACACTGTTATATCATCCAAATAAATTACTACAGACTTATTGATTAAACCTTTAAATGCAATGTCCATGGTGCTCTGGAATGTGGCACCAACATTAATCAAACCAAATGGCATCTTGCGATATGCATATGTGCCCCATTTAGTTTTGAATGTTCTTGGGTTGTGTTATATTCTTTCCACATAGTTAATAGGGGGTTTGAGGGGTACCTGTAACCCCACTTTATGGGGTCTGGGGCAGCGCCCCGGAAAATTTTGGTTTTGGACCTATGTTAGGTTGGGTGACCCCTATGGTTTTTGCAGATTTTCGCACAGGTTTTTGGACGCGATGGTTTCGCGTCCAGGTATTGATCGAGGTTTTTTTGGTCCAGGTATGGACTGAGGTTTTTCGGTCCATGGTATTGGATACTTTGGCATGTATAAATATGTATTGTAACATTGAAAGGAAAATAATGAAAAATCAAGCTGGTAGTCTCGGTTTTGAGATCTAGTGGGAAATCTCTGTGTATATGTGTTTTATGTGTTATGCTCTAGCATTTTTATTTTTCCTGTGATTTAGAATTCATATGCAGGTAATTTCTGTACGGGGTTAAAACCTACAAATGTGGTCTTCAATTGATCATTAGGATTTACGAGCACTTGATTGTATCCTGAAAATCCATCCAAGAAAGACATTAATTCTGAGCCTGCCACTGCCTGCAATATCTGCTCCGTAGGTGGTAAGGGAAAGTTGTCCTTTTGACAGGCTTTGTTGAGATTGCGAAAGTTAATACAAATCCTAATATCTCCATTTTTCTTTCTAACAGGTACCATATTGGAGACCCATTTAGAATGTCTGACGGGAAAAATTATCTTGGCTTTCAACAGTTTATTGAGTTCGGTTTTTATCTGATTTTCTAAGTTGGGATGAATCTTTCTCAATTTTTGTTGGACATGTTTTTCGTTATCGATCATTAGAATAGTATGTTGGATGATAGAAGTGTCGTATGTTTTAAGTTCATCATAATTCCAAGCAAAAACATTTTTGTATTGTCTCAAAAGACGAATATATGCTAGCTTTTGTTCGGGGGCTAGGCCAAGGCCTAGATTTATGTTTTGGGGTTTGGCATCGGTTCCTAGGTTTACCAATTCGTAATTCAAGGTCGAACTTTGGAGCTTTGAATTGGTAGACCTTTTAAACCGATCTTTCAAATCGTACAGGTCTTCTAACTTGACCACTGATTTAGGTATATCATTGTGAGTGCTATCTTGCTGTAATTGCCGATCATATTGATCTTCGTCGATTATTTGGTTGGAGTAGGATCCTTCAGAAGTAAGGAAATTTACGATATCAGGATCGTAGTTGAATATTCTCCAATTTGTGATGTTGTCAGGAATAGAAGGTCTAAAGATTAATTCTATTGAAAATCTATCTGGACTAAAATCTTCAGAAGGAATGAGCTTAGAAGCTACGTTAGCTAAAAGGTCAGCGCTTGCATTCTGGAGTCTGGGAATCGATGAAATATTGAATGTTGTAAAATTCTTAGTCAGATCTGGAACTAAAGATTGATAGTGTTTTAAATGACCTGACAGGCAATGTATAGTATTCCGTACCTGTCTGACTACAATTTCAGAGTCTCCGAAGACTTGGAGACACTTTATGTTTAGCCCGATTGCTTTGTACAACCCTTGAACTAAAGCTTCATATTTTGTTGTGTTGTTGGTACAATCAAATTTGAGCCTGCATGTTAACATGATTTTGTCTCCTTCTGGACTAATTAGCACGCATCCTGCTCCTGCTCCTTCGTTAGATTT
>APFE030743452.1:25186-87303 GCA_000404065.3 Pinus taeda
GGGAAAAAAACCCTAAACTAAACATAATTTCTACCGTCAGATCATCCGCCTAATGAACGGCCCAGATTGACTAGAAATTACTATACTTTTACAAGGCAGATTTACATCTGTTTTTAGCTTCGGGGGCGCTGCCCCCGCACCCCCCCGCGTGGAGGGGTGTACAAAACTTCCTGGGGTATACATCCGGATGAAACAAAGACCTATGAACAATCATGCTCCACACACAACATCCAAGCGAGGGAAGTATGCACAGTAAAGATACTCAGCGAACAGAGAATCAACAATGAGCAATTTAGTCTCCATCACAATGAAGTGCTTGAACAAAAGCAGTAGCTGGAGCAAATTGTAGAGGAAGCATGTCGCTACGTTCTAGAGCTAGAAATAGTGATAGACCTACCAGTTGGAGTGTGAATCCACAAATTAGCCAGTGCATTCCGTGAGGCAAAGGAGGAAGCAACAAGGGTACATCTAGACCTCAACCTTTAGATTTTCGAGTTGCGATTAAAGGCACAGTCTTATATGCCCCTAGAATTTAGGGAATAGCGCACTGGTGCTATTCAAAAAGGGGTGGAAGAAACAAGACAGGCAGTACAGAACTGCACCGCTATGTTGGAGGAATCCTTCGCAGTCCTCACTTCATTATAGGAGGACCCAACATACAAAACCTAGAAATAGAGGCGTAGGAGCTTTAGGTGCAGTATGACAGTGTGCATACAACATAGACAATTGTCCTAACCCAGCGGCTTGCGAAGCTACAATAGGCAAAGGCCTTGAAGGAACCGGTGGATGTTGCGGGGTAGAAAGCGGCAGTCCTTAAAGCACATATCTAGCCTTGGATTGATGAGGCCTTCCTCATCATTGTAGACATCAAAGGAAAGCTCACACAGATGAAGGCGAGGCATTCCTTAAGACAAGGTGTTGCCCCTGATAGTGAGACTTCAGCCAAGAGGGTGGAGCAAATCCATCAGACTACCAATCATTGCATTGTGGACCTTCAGGAAGCAAAGGAACGGTTGGAGAGGCTCCATGCCAAGATCGCCGCACCAACAGAGTGACTCAGGACGAGTCACGATGATTGTGTTGGGGGCCTGTTGGGTATGGAATCCCCTACAGTAGTTTTTTTGGGGCTCAAAGCCCAAGTTTTGGTTAGAAATGTTGTAAAACTCTACGAATTACAAGTGCAAAGTGTACAATTGAGGCATAGGGTTGTCTGCCCTAAGCATTGTATTGTAAAATAGCATAAAGTTGGCCTACCCATGGTCCATGGACCATGGGATTGTATAAATAGAGTGAGGCTCTAAGTTGTTAAGGGAGTTAAGGAGGGATGAATAGATGAATAGCGAAGGAATGGTTCAAGCTTAGAATAGAGTTCTAAGTGTCTTGGGTTGTAGTAGTAGGAAGAGGCTCTGCAGTTAAGTGCACAGAGGCCTAGTAGAGTCTGCAGCTGAGTGTGCGGACCCCTGCAGCTGAGTGCGTAGGGCGGTGTCAAGTTTGTAAGCGATATTTAAGATTAATAAAATATAAGTTGATTCATATTCATGTGTATTCACTGTGCATTATCTTCTTTATAGTTGTATTCATTTTTGTATTGCGCGCATTGTTATAATTGATGAATATGATGTAATCACCATAAATCTTCCACACACAAGTTAAGTAATCAGTTAATTAACAAGGATCTTGGGTATTATACGAGTCGTGACCTGAGTAGGGCTATGCAGAAGCCATACCGTAGGTCATGAAGGGATCACAAGTGAGCGTAGTGACAAGTCAAATTGCGGACCTCCAAAATCCCATCAGACATCCCTAGGGTGTGGAAACCTGGTTCTAGCACCCTCCCATACTACTTCGAGTGAGACCTTAGTCCATGCTCTATGGACTGTTGTCGTAAGGGCCAATAGTATCAGTTCTTGGCTAAATCACCTTTGAACCTAGGTCAGGCCCCACTAAGCCAACAATAACTCATGCATCCATGATTTCTCCCTCCATTACATCTAAACACTTAGGATTTGAACTCTCATTAGCTAGTCCCTTGACCATGACATTCTACCATGACATTTTTCCTCTCCATTGCCACTTAAACCAACACCTATTGATTGAAGAGTTAACCTTAGAAATTCCACATCCCCTTTGGGGCTGGAAGAAACTACATAGCCACCCCTAAAAAGGCAAGGAATTCCTTTATGGGACTTGGTCTAGTTAGATATGTTAAGGTGGTCCCAGTTTGAGGTATTAATATTCCATTAAAACTTATGTGTGGTCCACTTATATGCATTTTTTATATTAATCTGTAATGAATGGTTGATTTCAGTTGAGTTTGAGTTGGTTTTTCTAGGTAGTCCAAAGTAGAAGACCCCTTGAGGGTACCCTAATCCACATGATTCCTAGGCCACACATTATATTATAGAAAGCATGATGAAGACGCAATTTTGGGATTGAAATAAGACACGTTCTTGGATATATATTGTGATTACTTTTTTTGAATATTATTTATGGTTATTACATGTAATGAATATTTCTATGGTTTCTATGTTCCATGTTTAAATGCTTATATTTATGTGAAATTCTTGGTAATTTTTCCATGCTTTAACTATGTATCGTTGGAATCCCTATAGAACCTCCAAGTGAGCATTGCTCTAGTGAATTTATTCCCTCATAAAGAGATAGTTAGGGTTAGCAAGTGAAAACCTAGAGTTTTTCCCCTTACTCCCTTCAAGGGTTTGATATTTCCATGGTCAAAATCCCTAAGACTCCATCATCCAAGAAAATATACAACACTCACATCTATATTTTTTTAATCAAAATCTATAAAAATTTATATTTTTCCTTCACTCCTAGAATCTCATCCCTTCAAGGTAAGTCATTAGTGTTATGGGAATAAGTACCCTAGGGCTTTGGGTTGGAACCCCAACAGAGCAAGAGAAAACTACAGTAAGAAACACTCATATAACTCAGTCAACATGATTATATAAACAAACTATGCAATAATGACCATACTTGGATGTCCTTCGTTTGGGTAGTTACAACAGGGTTCAGACCCTCTGCAACTCTTGATGATCTCCGAATATGCAAATAAACCAATTCAAACATACATAGAAGAATATAGATATAGAATTTTAATGAAACTAACTTTATATCATATAAGCAAATGATTAGTTATACATCAAAATAACATTCATATATTAATTACAACAATATCTGATGCATAAAAAAAGTTAATCTCAGGAACATGACAACCACTTTTTATTGTAGAAAGCTATAACTAACACGGAGAGAATTCACTCGAGTCTTCTTCTTCTGGCTCCAAGCGGAACCATCCTCCAAAATCGTCCAGTCCCAGTCTTCAAAAACCTCCTTCCATAACCAATACCATGATATCTCATTCAAGTGGGAGAATATCAACACTCAAGGAAACAAGGGTTTCTTGAAACTTAGGGAAGTGCTTGAAGCACAGGGATACTTCAGACTCAGTTAGGGATAATCTCAATATAATAATTCTATCTCTTCTCCTTCTTAAGGTCTTCCCATAGAAGTATATTTATACTTCTCCCAATTATTTTTTTAGTTGGGAAACAATTGGGCCACAGGCAATAGGAGGTAATCAACAGGTAAAAATTGTGAACTCCACCCATAATTAAGGAAATTAATTTTCTTAAGTGTTTTAACACATATACGCGGGTTGGCTATTGAATAACCCACATGTACATGTTTTTATCTCAGGGAAAAGTAGCGTACAAGGAATAAAACACTGTTTTTTAAATATTTGGACCAAGTCTGGAAGGAGGGGTTGCCCTAGGCCATAAACCAAACATCACAAATACCAAGGGTGGTAAATGGTGCTATAACAGATGCCCCCTAATATATGAGGTGATAAGGGGTACATGATGGCTGAAATGTATTAAGTATATGGAAAGGAATATTGTTGAGGCTGATAAGTCTTCACCAAAATTCAGCCTGCGAAGCCATAAAAAAGAGATCAGAAAGAAACTGCTATTTGAGGCAAACATACCCATGCTTAGAGAAAGTAAATCATGTCTGCATATCAAATACAAGTGAATCCACTATGTATACAAGTATAAAGGACTAAAAGTACATAATGGATCATCTGATCGTGATCGAAAAAAGTACATGTCTAAATATCACATATAAGAAGATGATCAATGAAACTAAAAGATGAAGTTGATCATTGATGTCAAAAACTAATCCCAATAGTACCAAATGAACATGATGGAATAAAATGATACTACATCACAACTCAGATGCCAGCATATAAGATGTCACTGTGAAGGGCTGCAACATACAAGTTGGATGTTGTCGACTAGCAGTAACAGGAGCAACTAACAAGTGAACCAAAACATGCTGATGCAACCTGAGGTCTTCACCGACCACCATGGTACATTTCTAGACAATGGGAATAAATGATCTAAGGTTGATAACGCGAGAAATTGTTTGATTACCAGTCATTGATGTATACCGTTAACAAACACGATACTACTCACTGATAATGATAATGAGAGTCAAGGTACCCAGTACAATATAACAAGTGCGAATAAATGAGCTGAAGTCAAACACCTGTAATAATCTATCAATCAGGGGACAATGATGGTTTCCCACTATCGATAGCAAAGGAATTTTGCACTAATGACTACAAACCCCAAGGTTCTACCAAATGGACTCTAGATTTTTGTCCCATTGCAATGAGTCGTAGTCAATAGGAAAAGATCCGCTAGAAGGAAGGCATTAAGGAATCCTTCATCAATCTAGTGCGAGTGTAACTGGTAGGCCAATAATGTGGAAGGAATTAGATGAAAAAGATGTAGTAACCCAACTGAATCATGTTTCTAGCGTACACAAGATGTAGCTAGCGCACGATAGAAACCCTCTGAACCAACCAATAATGAAAGTTGACATAGAGGTGAGGAATCCACCAATAGGATCAAATGGAAACCAAGGCACTGCACAAATCCTAATGTGTGATAATGAAATCTGATGTAAAACACAAATGAAACCACTCAGTCAAAGACCCATAATACTGATCAATGTTGAGCACAAGGTGACCTATCAATAATGAAAATAGGGCCAGGGTGCGGCTCTAGGCATGCCCTTAGAGAAATATGTCGTCGTCGATAAGGACAATACCCACCAGCAAGAAGTCAATGGAGACCTTCTCAAACTGGCATGAGCAAAGGACCAATATAATTGATGTGATGACAAACACAACATTGACAACCAAGGATGGCCAACTGAAAAATAGGTCAAGAGACATTGTAGAGAGGCCGACTCAGGTTTACTTCCCTTGAACAAAAGAACGACTCAATGATGACTACATGGCAGCATATGATAACTCTGTATAAGTTCGTCATGTAGGAGGCACAAGCGAATCAACATATTACCTTTGGCAGATAATTGTGCTGGAGCCAAAGGGTTTGAAACTATACAAGCATCGCTAGTAAGTAGATTGGAGAACCTGGATTTGACTTCCTACAATCGTGGAAGAAAATATGATCGATGATTTATATCTTCCCAAGGTTGATCTACACCCATCGTCACTTCTAAAATCACTTCGTTAGATGGTAAAACTGTATCTAATCAATCTAGAGCAAAAATAGAGTCAAGGGTCCAAGCTGGAGCCACATCACCATCTAACTCCTCCTATAAAAAAGGAGTGGGATGGTTATCTATAGAGTTAACAATAGATTGATAGCTAAGTTCTTCTGCAGACATGGGAAATGCCAATCCACTAACCTGGCCTCCATCTAATGTGGTCATAGATGAAGGTAAGGTCCAAGGGTCCGAAAAAAATGAGTTCGAAAGAACTCTTTCCGTGAAGGCCCCTTGGAGGATGAAATTGTATTGATTCTAGTTGTGGGAGGGGGAAGGTCAAATATACCCATCAAGGAAGAGTACATCCCAACTCCCAAATTCTCTATAGGTTGATGGGGTTTATCCACCAATGGAATGGTAGAATTCGAAGTTACACGAGCATCACCCGGAGAATAATCTAATTGATCAATTTTAACAATTCTCCCCTCATGAGGAAAATAGAAGATGCGGAATAAAGATGAAACTATGGCATCCATCTCATAAATCCAATTTCTTCCTAAGACGAGGTTGTAATCTAGGTTGGCATTAACGATTTCTACCTCAATATTAATGACCTTTCCTCCAACACATATAGGAAAAGCTGGGATAATTTCGTGTGGCCTATGAGAATGACCATCAAATGTTGTTAAGAGAGTTGGTGAAGAAACAGCTGAAGGTGATCCAATGGCCTTCCAACATGACATAGACATGATGCATGTGGAAGCTCCCTCATCTATAACTATCCAAAAAATATTGGTTTTTCGGTAAGTATACTTTATCTGGAAAGCCATATGGTGAGGAAGTCTCTTTTTGACATTGAGCATATCAAAAGTAAGCACTAAAGAATTTTTTTGATCTAGTACCCCAATTGCTGAAAGAAAAGAACTTCTTTGAGCAGGACACAACTGGAGTACCTCCAATGTCGACATAGCACAATGACTTTGAGCCAGATCTTCTACAATCGAGTAGTTCTGGGATACCCTAGCATTAGGGTTAATAGTCAAGCACTTTGCAGAACCTTTCAGTATCCGAGGTATAGACTCAACAGAGGGTCGCTCAATATGAAGTGGGTCCATGGTTTCAGGAAGAGATTTACCCTTAGATGTTTCCATTTCACCATAATCGCATGCTCGTGTGGCAATTTCAACATTAGAGTTCATCATATAAATATTTGAGGAATTTTCCCCTTCCTGGTTTCCCCCTGCGGAGGTACCAACATTCGAGTTCACACCAGCAAGTAATTATTGCCCTTGGGGAAAAGGGTTACTCACGATAGCTTAGGAGCTAGAGGACCCTTGCTACACTAACAAGCATTGGGCATCTTGAATCTTGGGGTAGAGGTGAGTCAAATAATCTCCATGGCATAACTTGCATGGAAATTTAACCTTTTTCTTGGACTCTTTTCTACCCTCACCGGCACTGTTCCCAGACTTGTTTGCATTACCCTTCCCTTCCTGGTACTTCTTCTTACCTCGTCCCTTCTTCTTCCCATAGAATTGTTGATTTCCTTTGGGGTTAGAAGCCTGGATGGTGTTAATGGAGGTAGGTTGGGAGGGCGAAGGTGTAGACGATGTTTCCTAGTTAGAAGAAGCAGGTTTTAGAGATAATTGTTGCAATTGGTTCAAAAGGTTCACCATATTTGCATCAATTGATCCAAATATACCATCGGCATGAGGGCTTGGCTTCGGTTTGGCTAAATCAACCTTAGATCTAGGAGCATCAGGTAGGATTTTCTGAAGAGTCCCAAACTGAGAATATATCAGTTCTAATTGTTGGTCTTGAAAAATAGCATTCTCTTCCAAATAAACACTGGAAAGAGAAACATCCTTGGAGATCTCAGGTTGTAAAGATTTGAGAAACCATTCGAGACGGAACTCTAGTGGAATTTTAGCTTTGATAAGCCTCTTTCTTCGTCTCCATTCCTGGATATGATCCGAAATGTGTGTTGCTGTGTCTTGATGAAAATTGGCTAGAAGCTTAGTTCCAGCTTCATAGTGGACAAGCAACTGAAAATGGTTCAAGAAAATATTATCCAATTCGGTGAAAGAAGTGAAGGTGCCCCCTAGAAACCCTATATACCATTTGGCCGCATTCCTTGTTAGGGTGCGGTGAAATAACCTCAACCTAATCGAATCATCTATCAGAGAGTTGGAGGAGCACCATAAGTGGAATGTGGTCACATGGTCTCCCGGGTCTTCACCATTCTTCCCTTCGAATTTTGGAATATATGATGGAAGTTTAGTTGGGGTAGGAGGCCAAGCCAGATTGTACCTAATTGGATCATTTGTCAATTTAGTCAAGTCTAGAAAATTAAGCATGGCCAGAAAAGGAAGTCTTGGAGGACCTTGGGCATTCCATATGGGGTGGGTGAGGTTCTCGTAGGTCTAAAAAGAATGACCTAGATTTGAAAGGCACCAGATTGCCCAAAGTAACTCGTAGAGCCTATTGAACCAAAGGGTGATCCTTGCGGTCCAACAAAATTCAGAGTTTGACCAACTCGTGCCAAAAATCCTCTGTAACCGATGAAGTTACCCCCTAACAAAGTATTGAAAGGAGATGACAACCCCTGATAAGGGTTCCATGCATTAGAAAAGGGTGAAAAACTTTGAAATGGATAAACCGAGGAATACGACACATTCCATTGTTGGTCGAAAAACTGATTCCCAGCTCCTATCCCATTAACCGCTCATTTGTCCAACTTTGAAACGGGTTACTACCTTGACTTGTAAAAGGAAAAGGCATCAACCCTACTCTCAGATTGGAATGTGGTATATGATGACTTCCAAATGGCAAACCCTAAAAAGAATCTGATCCACTCATCATGGATGTAGACACAGTTGATGGTATATACAAAGGAACTAAAGGAATAACTTGAGAGGGCATTCCAAAAGGGAAAAATCCAAAACTGGATGCATTAGCTTCAGAACTTCCACTCATTGATGGAATGGAAGTAGACCCAAACAATGATGTGCTGGGAGTGTTAGAAGGGATGGAAATAGTTCCTCCCCCTTGCACAGAGATGGGAGTTTGCATGCTTGCAACACTTGTCGTGGATGACGTGCTTCCAACAGTGGTCATCAAAGGGATAGATGTATGTGGACCTGGGATCGAAGCCCTGTGAGTCAAAGTTCCAATGTATAACAAAACATATAGATGATCAGGAGGGAGAGGAAAATTTGGAGCCACAATTGACTCTGAAATCTCTTCTACTTCAATACTATCTTCCGACTGGAAGAGTACTCGAGAAAGAACTAGTGTGTTCTTCTCTAACTCTGTAGTAGTACCAACTCTATCTTGTGAACTAATGCCCCCAAGCGGAGGATCAATCACCGATGCAGCTGCTGCCACTAGTTGGAAACCACTGGCAGAATCAATCCTACACCTTCTAGAAGAAGGCTTTGGACTCGTAGGTGAAAGCCCATGAAGTCTCCGAGACCGTCGAGATGGTCGGTCAACCAATTTGAATTATTTTTATAAAATCTACTTAAAGACTCAAGAAAATTAAAAACCTAGGCTGACTAGGAGCACAAAACACTCACTAGAATGTCCCTAAAGATATCAACAATCAAACAACTTCCAAGTATTTTCTCTCTAAGTGATTAGGAACGGATACCAAAATACAAGAAGGTTAATAATAAGGGCCTTCCGAAAATAGACTCGGGTAATTACGCCTCAGGCCTACTAGCGAATGTATGAGAGGTAGTTACGCTGACCTCCAGACAACATCCTTTTCTATTGAAAGCCCTCAAGCTTCACAAGGGTGCCCTAAGAAGTAATGTTGAATGTGATATAACATCAGCCTCAAGTGCCATGGGATTTCCCTCCGCAGCTACCTGTGTGGATCCCTAGGATAGGAAACTATGGACACCAACTCGTATCAGAAGCTAGGCAGAACAATTATGAGGTAGGATCCAACAAGTAAGAGAGGGGGTGTCTCTCGTCCTTATCTTCAGTAACCCTCGTGCTTAACTCCCAGTCACGGAGCTTTCCTGGTCTCCCTAACACTATTGGATTTCGCTCTTTAATCAAACTTCTATGTTTTACAATTTAGAGAAGCCTTAGAGAGTTAACTCTCCTCTCACCTTGTTAAGATATGGTATGTTCTATGCTTATAACAGTTTACTTCTTTTTCTTATTATATTCCACCGATTAGCAACCACATGTACATAAAGTAAAGTGCAGATAGAACATTAAACGATCGACAGAAAACAAGCCAAGACAAGAGACACAAGATGTGGCGGCTAGCCAGGACAAACCCCACAATGTGTGGGGAAACCCTTTGATCAAATATTCTTTTATCTTCAATAATTCAATAGAGAGAAATAGTTCAATGAATCTAATTCATATCAGCAGTAGCAAACCCTAGATCAGTAGCATCAGCATTAGCGGCTTCATTATCAAACTAGGGCAGACGATATCTCACAAACCGCCCGTCGGATTGACTTCATTCAACCACCAAAAGTTTCAACTTCCAGAGGAGGTTCAGATGAACGTACAGTGCAGTTCAAATGAGGAGATCTTCTAGGCCACGCAGGTCAATCTTTACTTCTGCAGTTGCAACTTCAGTTTCAGCAGTTTCCGGCTTCAAACTAGGGCAATCGATATCTTGCAAACCGTTCATCAGATTGACTTCATTCCACCACCAGAAGTTGCGGCTTTTAGAGGAGGTTCAGATGAACCTACAGCATAGTTATAAAGAGGAGATATTCTAGGCCTCGCAAGTCAATCTTTACTTCTGCAGTTGCAGCTTCAGTTTCAGCAGTTTCTGGCTTCAAACTAGGGCAGTGGATATCTTGCAAACCGTTCATCGGATTGACTTCATTCCACCACCAGAAGTTGCGCCTTTCAGAGGAGGTTCAGATGAACCTACAATGTAGTTCCAAAGAGGATATATTCTAGGCCTCACAAGTCAATCTTTACTTTTGTAGTTGCAGCTTCATTTTCAGCAGTTTCCGGCTTCAAACGTGTGAGAGAGAGAGACCCTTTTTAGTGAAGTAGAGAAGAGACTTATATCTGCGCAGTAGAGAGAGAGAGATGTGATGAGATGAGTGAGTCCAAATGAGGAAAATTCCTATTATATTTATACACAACGTTGGTGGGTGAATAGATGCGACTATTGGGCTTCTGAGCCTACATGAGTTGTAGGTCGTCTTGATAATAATTCCATAATCAAAATAAATTCATATCTCCATGAATACTTATCATAATCGGATGATCTTTATATCAATCCTACACCTCTCGACGAGAGGAATCTAATAAAAATATTATCATCCATGAATAAGATGACCCACATGAATTTTTCCCTGGTTGCCAATTTTAACACTCCCTCTCAACCATGGAGAACTTCATCTGCAATCTGTTTATCAGTCGTTACTATTCATCCATCAAATGCACTGCCCTGTATAGCCTGACCCTTGCCCTGCTCTGCGTAATTCTTCCTGATCTTCTTTGACTTGTTCTGCCCTGTACTGATCTGAACTGTTTTGCTCTATTTTTCTCTGCTCTTGCATTGTTCTTTTCTACTCTGCTTTTGTCCGAATTATGAAGAAGAATAAATGATCGAGGATGTATCATACTAAGTCAAAGTCAGTCTCAGAGTATGTACCATTGGTCACAAACGAGTCTCAACCAACCTAAAGTCAGCGTCATAGTGAGTACAACTCCACTGGTGCTAAACCAGTATCATCCTCCACTGGCTCAAAGTCAGTCTCAGAGTGCATACCGTTGGTCCCAGACCAGTCTCAGCCGACCCGAAGTCAGCTTCATAGTAAGTACCACTCCTACCACTGGTCCCAGACTAGTATCGCAGTCTCAGAGAGTGTACCACTAGTCCCAGATTAGTCTCAACTGACCTGAAGTCAGCGTCATAGTATGTACCAATCTCACTGGCCCCAGACCAGTACTGCACTGACACGAAGTCAGTCTCAGAGTATGTACCACTGGTCCCAGACGAGTCTCAACCGACCCGAAGTCAACGTCATAGTATGGTACAACTCCTACCACTGGTCCCAGACCAGTATCATTGATCCCAGATCAATGGAGGTCATCCTAGCGTAGGAAGTACGGTAGATACAACGATGCGTTCATCGGTACTACTATGGTCCCTAACTTCATTTCCCTACTCATTGATCATATGAGAGGTACTTCCCATGAATCCCAGACTTCATGGGTAGGATGCCTTGACAGGAGAACTAATCAATCCTGTCCTCACAGGAGAACACATCAATCCTGCATCAATCAGAGTATGTACCACTGGTCCCAGACCAGTCTCAGCTGACCCGAAGTCAGATTCATAGTAAGTACCACTCCTACCACTGGTCCTAGACCAGTATCGCAGTTTCAGAGAGTGTACCACTGGTCCCAGATCAGTCTCAACCGACCCGAAGTCAGCGTCATAGTATGTACCACTCTCACTGGTCCCAGACCAGTACTGCACTAACACGAAGTCAGTCTCGAAGTATGTACCACTGGTCCTAGACCAGTCTCAACCGACCCGAAGTCAGCGTTATAGTATGGTACAACTCCTACTACAATCGCCATGGAGAACACATCAATCCAGGCTGCCATGGAGAACACATCAATCTAGGTCTCACAGGAGAACACATCAATCCTGCTACAATGGAGAGCGAATCATCCTGTTCCATAGGAGAGCGAATCATCTTGTTCCACAAGAGAGCGAATCATCTTGTTCCAGTGTGCACCAACCAGGGGAGGGTGAGTCACCCTGTGGTCATATGTTGCTCCAGTAGGAACTGCAAGCCCCCAGAGCTCCCAGAGCTCAATGTATGCAACATGCAGGACCCTTGTACAAGGGTTTCTTGCCAACTCCAAGTCATTTGGGAAAATCATAGATTAGATCTTTCCTCGGGGCTTTGACAAGGTGTATCAACCTGTACATCATCTTAATGCGATGGAGCCTCCTTTCTCATTGACTTACCATATCCCAGATGATGTCTATCTGCTGGAGAAATCGAAGAATACGGGATTCCTCAATAATCGAATCCCACCTCTAGTTGTTACAGAGAATCACAGTGGTATCCAATGTAAATTCAAACAGCTCACTGAAGAGCTTTCGCAACTAGATTGCCTCACACGAGGTCATGCTAGCAGCAATATATTATGCTTCGGCAGTGCTCAAAGCCACCGACTTCTGCTTCCTGCTCATCCAGGATATTGAAGCAGATCCCAAGGTGAAACAACACCCAGAAGTGCTCTTACGGTCCACCACACTACCTGCCCAAACAACATCAGTATATCCAAGCAGTCTTACATCTCCAGCATTGTATCTTAACACATTGTACCACGAAGATATCTCAGAAGATTCTTGGCATCAATCCAGTGAGGCTCAACCAAATATGAGCTCACAATGCTAACTGCAAAACATATGTTCGGATGGAGTTTCACTAAGAACATCAATGTGAATGAGTTTATGAAACTCAGAGGCATTTCCCAAATATGGTCCGACATCACTACCATATAACTTCTAAAAGTTAAGATCCTTGAGGTAGTCACAGGCTTGCAGTCCACCATATCCAGTATTTTCATAATCTTCACCACATATTTTCCTTGAGACAGGAAAATTTCCATTGGCTTTTGCCACACTTCAAGTCCTAGGAAATAGTGCATCAGTCCTAGGTCCTTTATTTCAAACTCATAATCCAACTCCCTCTTACATTTTTGAATGAGAGGGTGTGCACCTGTTAGAAAGAGGTCATCCACATATAACACCAGTATGAGACGTCTATCATCTTCAACCTTAAAGTAAAGGTTAGGATCGGCTTCACTCCTAGTGAATCCCAACTTCATCAAGTAGTTGTCGATCCTCTCATACCATGCTCGGGGTGCTTGCTTCAGCCCATAAAGAGCCTTCTTCAACCTGCATACATGATATTTTCGATCATAAATCTCAAATCCTTCGGCTTGCTCCACATATACCTCTTCTTTGATTGAACCGTGCAAGAACGCGGTCTTGACATTCATCTGATGCAGGTTCCATCCTTGTGAAGCCACAAGGGCTATGATCAAGCGGATGGTCGTATATCTGGTAACAGGTGAAAATATCATATCATAGTTTATACCTTCCTTCTGGGATAAACCACAAGCAACAAAATGAACCTTATACTTTTCCATAGTTCCATTTGTTGCATGCCTTATCTTGTAAAGCCATTTTAAAGTAACAATTGTCTTGTCCAGGGTCTGGGAACTACTTCCTAGACATCATTCTCCATAATAGACTCATATTCTATGATCATAGCATCCTTCCATAGTTAATTCTTAATGACATTTGAGAATGATGAAGGCTCATTTTGTATGATCGTGCTCATGATGGTCAGGTATCCCTGATACCTGTTAAGTTTCTTACTTTCACGAAAGGCTTCTTGGGGTGCAACATGTCCTTCAGCATCATCAAGTAGCCCCCTAAGCCATGAAGGCCTCTTTCTAGAAGAGGAAGCTTCATATGGAGGAGGATCAATCAGATCCATGGGTTCTTCTACATCAGGCATTGATTCATCATCCTTTTCTTTCGGTTCCCTGGTGTCAGCTTCTAGAGAGCTCCTCAAAGTCGGAAGATTGTTCACCTTGCTGAGAGCCATATCTTCGTCAAACGTGACATCATGACTAATTACGACTTCCCTTTGATTGGCTACATAGATTCTATAGCATTTAGTATTTTCACCATAGCCCATGAAAATTCCCTTCCTTCCAAATGCACCCAATTTATTTCTTTTCTCTTTCAGCACATGAATATATACAGGGCTTCCAAAAATTCTAAAATGAGAAACATCAGGTTTCTTACCGGTGAACTTTTCTTCACGAGTCTTCGAACCCAATGCTTGATGAGGGCATCGATTTGTACATATACGGCAGTGTTTGTAGTTTCATCCCATAGAAACTTCGGAAGTCTTTGATCATGTAACATGGCCCGGACAGCTTCCATCATCGTGTGGTTCTTCCTTCCCGCCACACCATTCTGCTTGGGAGTATGTGGTGTAGTAGTCTCCCTCTTAATTCCAGCCTCAGATATTCCTGAGTGAACCAACCGTAATACATCGGAGGTCTTGCTTTGGCTTGAGGGGAACGGTCCCCTTTTGAGCTTTCCTTTGGCACATCCTGGACATACACCTTCTTTCTCTACTGGAATTCGGGCATCCCTGTTACCATCTGTCTTACATTGGGTAGAGCTTTGTAATGAAGGTGGGCAAACCTCCGATGCCAAATTTCGGACTGAAGAGTTGTGTCACAAGACATGACACCTAGTGGACTTCCATCGACTTGATATAATGAATCAACACTAAACCCAAGAGTAAAGGCATCTTTGAAATTATTTTTCCATATACGTACCTTGCCATTACTGAAGGATACCTTGTAGCCTTTGTCTTCCATTGTCGAGATGGACACTAGGTTCTTTTTGAGGTCAGGTACATTCGGACTTTCTAGCCTTCTTGAATGGTTGTCCTCTTCCTCAATCCCCAGCTCTCCTTGATCTTCAAGGGTTATATTGGTAGACATCTTTCATCCGTGATAGTCAGCTTTCCCACGGAGCTTGTCTTCAGAAGGAAAGAGTGTTGAGGACCCCATCATTCTTTTAGGATAGCCTTTCCAATCTTCTCTTCAGTGATTGCTCTTGCTCTTGCTCGGGCTTTATTATTTTCATTTTTGGAATTTATTAATATTTGATTAATAAATAACCAAGTGCTAACCCGTTACACCATTTCAAAAGTTAAAACCCACTCGTGCCGTGAAAAATTAAAATATAACGCGCGCGCTATTTCACTAAACCTTGCGCACCTTATCCGCCCGTCCACCGTCAGATCCGCCCTCCCAGATCCAACGGCCCTTGTGCATATCGGGCGCCCTCTTGTGTCGGTACGTTAGCACCCAATGTCAGACGGTTTTACCGACGTACACCGGGACAGCTGGCGGCATCCCATTGCATCGGGATGCCCCTGACAAAAACCATTTCCGAATCAAAGGCGGTCCGATGAACACCAAAACCGCCCTCCCCTCGCGTAACAGGAACGCCGCGTCACCCTGCCACGTAGCCTCAACCTCACCCCTTCCTGCCTGCGCCTGGCCCATGTCACCTGCCACCGTGTCCCGCCATGTCATCACCCCGTCGTACTGCCAGGTCACCCTGCTGACATCAGCATGCTGACGTCACATCGGTACTAGAGGACCCCACCGCTGACATCATGCTGACGTCATCCGTCGTACCGCTGACGTCAGCAGCCAAAAAAACGGAAAAACGCGCAAGCGCAAAAATCAAGCTTCAGAGCTCCGGAATGAAAAATAGAGGCAGTTTTCGATGCGCGATTAGCGCAAAGCGCTAATCGCACATCGCTATGGAAAATAGGCCAAAATGGAGAATCTTTAGGGAATCTTTTGATTCCTCGACCCTTTTTGCACCGAAAATGGCAGAAAAATCCTGATTTTGCTAATTTGAACATATCTGAAGACAGAGAGAGACCCGGTTCAGAGGTTAAAGAGTATCAGAGCCGATATGAAAATAAAAACCATGTCAAAGAGTATCAGTGTAGCGGCAAAGTGTACCAGAGGAGATTTTTTTCAGGGCTCGAGGAAAATAAAGCATTATAAGAAAGCCTTGAGAGTCAAGAAGTAGTTAAGGAACCATTCAAAGCTCACCAGCACCAATGACTGCACATTAAAGCTCACAGGAGATCAGTGGACCAGAACTCAATGCACAGTTATTACAGAACCACTGCACCAAGCCACAGAGGACACTATATTAACTCATTTTTTATTCTACTGCAACTAGCACAGCCCAAAGCAGATTTACTTACATTTAATTCCAGCATAATTTAGGTTTAGAAAGCTTTTTCCTGCAGACCTGTTTAGGTCGGTTGTAATAAATGACTTTAGATATTTTGCTTATATATACCACCCCGAAACATGTAAGAGGGGTTGGTTGTTTGATCTTTGTTGGTCTGATATCTTGCTTGAGCTGAGACTCGCACTGTAAATGTGATGATTTCTATAATCAGAGACTGCTGAAAAGCATGGATTCTATAACTGTCTGTTGTGTCTAACTGGCCGAGGAGTGACAATGGAATTCCTGTGCTTCTACATGGTTCAATAAGTGTTACTTAACTTTGTTTAGTCTTTATGTTTGTTTTATCACCTATGTTCCACCATCTAAAATTACAGAAAGGAAGAATAGCTTAGGATTTGTTTGGCAACACCCTATGCTCAATTTCTGTGATTTCTTCATGTTTTCTTTAGGAATAGTTATGAACATGCATATTTAAATGATCTTGTTTACGTTGTTTCTTTCACATATGAATGTTAGTTTAGGAATTCTTAACTTCTCCTAGATAACCATTCATTCACCTCTCTTCCCGGTTAGTTGATGAAAGATTCTTAATTGCCTTTCATCTCTGACTTTCATCCCATCTTTTCAGCAAAATTGGTATTGTTTTCATGTGTAGGTATCCCGCTCCATAATCCTCTTGTGACCAAGAAGACGCAACAGCAAGCCTTAATCCATGACTCCATGCCCAATGGTTTGAATTTATCACCCTATCTCTTGCCTCCTTGCTCGAATCCAAATTCTTTCCATCCAAACTCCATCCAAACAAAAATCAAAACTCCTGTACCCAATAGCTAGCCTAAAATCATCATCAAACAAAACTAAACATTAAGAGAGAGCCCTCTCTGATTGCAGGTGGGCTAGAACCTCCAATCCAAAGATTGGTTTGTGGTTACCTCGGTCGTATCCCTTCAGGAGCTTAGGGACAACCTGAGTGATAATAGGTCGTCATCTTGGACTTGGATTCCTTATATAGGATCCAAGCCCTCCAGAGCATAATGGCACTTCTAGTGTGAGAGTCGAGAGCTATGGGCATTCAACCATGTAGAACATTGATTGCTACACCATGGGTTTCTTCAACACCACTACATTTCTTTCTCATGCCACAATTATATAAATATGATTATGTGCTTGGACCACATTGCTCAACCAGCTACACATTACACCTAACACTTGGTAGTTAATCCAGGGTCCAAAGGAGGTTTTGTCTCTCCCGGTGAGACATGGGAGGGCATGTGTCATATTCTAGCTTTCATTGATGGAGAATTAACATGATCTTGAGCCATTTGGAGAGCTATGAGACCCACTTCAAGCCCATAAAGCCCAAATTGGGGTTTGGAGATGTTTTGCAGCATTTAGAGGGCATCCTCCTCTTATCCATTATTTTTAAGGCCCTCACTCTCATCCCCAACACATGAGACAACAATGCTAGCATTGGAGATCAATTCACATTAATTACATGGGATTAAAGAGAAACAAAATAATAATTATATTAAAGCTATTTGGGTTGGCTTGTAACTGAGGGTTTGTTACCTTGTTTTAACACTTTAAGGTCTTCCTCATTAGAAATTTGAACTTATGAGTCTTGTATAAATATGAGAGGCTCATTTTCATTTGAGATCATCACACTTTGGGATTTTCAGCTAGCCACATTAGATATTTTCAACCTATAATTTTGTGGAGTGATTTGGATGAGTCTAATGAATTTTGACATTTGGAAAAAATTATTTTCTCTCTTTGAGCTTCTATTTGGAAATTTTATGGATGACTATATTCTTCATTATCTTGTAAGTGTTATTTAATGCTATAATTTTGATCTAATGAATGTCTAATGCATGGAATATTGTGTATGATTTTTAATGTGCCTTAATTTTCTTAGAACTGATTGGAGTTGTTGGAAATTTGGCATGTGTTACTCATGGATAATGAATGAATGAATGTTTCTAAAGGTTGTTTTGCATATTGTATCCTTGAAACTCCATTTATTCTTGCCGACAAAGAATAAATCCCTAGAGTAGTTGTGAAGTTACCTCCATTGGGGCTAGTGAATGTACCTTTAGGTTTCCTTGAAGAGCGAAGTTCTCAAATCAAGATTATTTTTAACTCCAATCCTCACAATTTTTGGGCACTGATCTTAGATTCTTGATGATCATACATACTTGAGAAATCATTCTTCTATCACCTTATTGTTGCTCCTTTTATTCAACCCTTTAAGTTTAAGGAAGCCTCTATAGGGCTTCGTGTGAAATTCTCTAGAGGAGTGTGTTTTGAATTTTGATTGGATATACCTTTCCCTTAGTGTCTCCTTTAGGCATTTGCACTAGCTATCACACCAAGTGGGAACCTTAGAAATCATCCTTCAACTTGGGCATTCCTTGAAGGTTCATACTTTAGTACTTATTAAAGTATATCATTCACAACCTTTTCTCTTGCCTACCTTGATATTGGATGAACTCTTATCTCTTTAATATTTCAACCCTAGTTCTCGTATAGTATTTATTCCAAGGGGTTTTTTTGTGGAAAGTAAGGGATACTGGGACTCCTTGTTGAAAAGTGTAACTAGGTTCGATCTTCATAATGGAATGTAATTATGATTTTATGTAAGGGGATGCAAATGAGAATAATTTAATTATTATGTTGACTTGCTTCATGGGATTCATGATCAAGGGATTATGTTTTTTTGAGTCAAGACTCCCATTGAGAGTCTTTAGGGTTTATTCATCTAGACATAAAAAATTCATTGTCATGTAAATGAAGTCATGTTACGCTTTGTAATAGTCAATATTTTCGATGTAAAGTATCCTCCAAGAATTTGTCACCAAACCCGTTCAAGTCAGCCTATAAACTATGAAGAAAATACAAGATGAATTCGGCCTAAACTCCAGCTATCAAGTCGGCGTAAAGGGCAGCGAAGAAGGGTATGTATAGCCCTACTCGGACTCATTTGGAGACACACAATTCAGACAAGTATTCACTGGATAAGTGAGAAAAGGAATGCGAATAAATTCACCGAGAAGAGGGATAGAAGGAGAGTGAAGAAGGAGCAACAAATAAAAGTGTGAAGCATATTTTGGACATCATCTTCTGGGTATAATGAAGATTATTCTGGGAAGTGCAAAGACTAGGCAAAATATTCTTCTAGTAAGTGTGAAGTATGGGTAGAAGATTCTTCTGGGCAGTGCGAAGTTAAGGCAGTGAAATTTACTAGGGAAGTAAGACAGAGACTCTACTTAGTGATCAAAGTAGATATCGAGGTTCTCTCTAGAAGAGACCAAGATTATCTAGGGAGGTTGTGAAGGTGTAGTATAAGAGATAGAGACCGAGTTTCTCTAGGAGGAAAGGAAAAAGAAGGAAGAGGAAAAACATCAAGGTGGGTGACAAGGTTATTGGATGATATTATAGTTAAGGGTCTGAGTCATGATCTTGGTACTTATCAATTGAAGGTCAAGAAATTTTTTTTTATCTGGTTTTCCTCTTAAGAGGTGAGAGGGTTTTGCACTAGCTGGAGAAGTCTATTTACTATGTCACTTGTATTTATTCCTTCATAATTGTCTTTATGAAAAGAACACACTAAAAAGATAGCAAAGAAAGATCATAAGTTAATAAGTAAAAACATATCACAAGAAATTATCAAACAGAGAAATTGTTAACATTGGATGCCCTAGATTTCTCAACATGGTATCAGAGCTATGGTGCTTAAATCAAAGGAAGGGAATCAAAGAGACACTCAAGGATCGAGTTTCAACAAAGGCATCAAAGCAAGTCAAAGTTTATCCCAGCAAAAGATCAAGATATACATCGAAGGGTAAAACCCTAGATCAAAGAAGTAGTCTACAACAACAAAAGTTTTTGGATCCTCTAGTCCTCATCATTTTTTCTACAAGGCAAGATAGATCGAATTAATATAAATATGAATATCACATCATCTTAGATAAATTCATCTTCTGGATATCGTCTTCTGGGTATAGTGAATATTATTCTGGGAAGTGTGAATTATGGGCAGAAGATTCTCCTGGTAAGGGTGAAGTATGGGTAGCAGATTCTTCTGGGTAGTGCAAAGTTAAGGCAGTGAAATTCTTATAGGGAAGTAAGAGAGAGACTCTACTAAGTGATCAAAGTAGAGATCGAGGTTCTCTCTAGAAGACCTAGAGACCGAGATTCTCTAGGGAGGTTGTGAAGGTGAAGTATAAGAGATAGAGACCGAGTTTCTCTAGAAGGAAAGGAAAAATAAGGAAGAGGGCAAACATCAAGGTGGGTGACAAAGTTATTTGACGGATACTATAGTCAAGGGTATGAGTCATGATCTTGGTACTTATCAATTGAAGTTCTAGAAGAAGAATTTTATCGGGTTTTCCTCTTAAGAGGTGAGAGGTTTTGGCCCTGGCTAGAGAAACCTATATACTGTGTCACTTGTTTTTATTTCTAGATAATTGTCTTGATGAAAAGAACACACTAAGAAGATAACAAATAAAGATCATAAGTTAATAAGTAAAAACATATCATAAGAAATTATCAAGTAGAGAAATTGTTAACATTGAATGCCCTAGATTTCTCAACATGATATCGGAGCTATGGTGCTGAAATCAAAGGAAGGGCATTAAAGAGACACTCAAGGAACAAGTTTCAAGAAAGGCATCAAAGCAAGTCAAAGGTTATCCAAGCAAAAGATCAAGATGTACATCAAAGGATAAAACACTAGATCAAAGAAGTAGTCTACAACAACAAAAGGTTTTGGATCATCTAGTCCTCATCAAGTTTTCTACAAGGCAAAATAGATCAAATTAATTTAAATATGAAGATCACATCATCTTATAGAAATTCAAAACCCTAGAAGCATTTCTAATATACACTACAAGAGAAGTCAAAGTATATTGAAGGTGAGAAGACATTGTCATCATTTTCAAGGTCATAAAGCTAGCAAGGATCCTCTCCTTGTCCTTGAAGAAGTTCATCTAAAGAAGCAACAAATCATTCTCATCAAAAGGAGCAACCTTCTCTACTGAAAAATATTTTTTAATTTGGAAGAAGATCATCCAAGAGGGAGCTCTAAAACATCTTCTTCAATCATCATCAAAGTGATCAAGGTGAAGATTTCATCTTCACTTGTCAAGTAAGTATCTTTCATTCTTTAATCAATTTGGTAAAATGACTCCGTGTTTGCAAGGAGATCTATAAGTTGAATGGGTCATATAAATTCCTTGCATGAAAAAGGAGGATACACATTGTCCTCTAAGAAGGTGAAATCAATGAATATATTAAAAGGTATCCTCTGAATTCATGGAATGGTATTCTTATGAAATATCCCCTCATATAGAAATATTGGAGACATCAAAGAGATATATATGATAAATGCATAAGAATACTCTATGAAAATGTGGGAAAGAAGGTCACATGACTTAGATCCAATCTACACAAAAAGTAAAGGTATCAAAGGATGAAGGATATGTTCATAAGATCTCATATACAAGATCTAGCAAATAATATAATCATCATTGATCTATAATGCACTAACTGATAATCAAGGTAACATATATCCATGGGATAAGAAAATTATATCATTCAACAACTTGTGATTTCTATGAAATATAGAAGAAGATAAGTTGAGGGAAAAAATGTTGAAGGTTAAGGACTCAAACATTTGCTGGAAAGAAAAGAAGTTTGGAAAATGCTTTTTCTGAGAAAGAAAAGAAGAGCATAGCTGAGATTCAATGCTATGGATGAAAAGGCTATGAACATTGTAGGAAATATTTTCCTTAGATTAAGAAGGGAAATTACAAGAAGGATAGAGAAGAATAAAGAAGTGGAGGAGGCTGAAAGAAGAAAGTCCAAGGAAGAGAAGCATTAGAAGCAAGAGCTTGTGACATCACCATAGGGAAACATGAACAACCATAGGAAAAAAATCTATGATAGTCAACTTTCAAGGATATAGATCTTGGTAACCTCATTAGAAGATCAAAGGAAGAAGTCATCCAGGATAAGTCCCATCATACATCAGTTTAAAAGGGAAACATCTGCTAAATAAGGATGTGCAAGATGGAATCCCCATTGAAGGGTTCACCAATCTAGAAAGGTAGAAAGGTTTTCATTAGGAACTCCAACTTGTGGAGTTCATAGGATGATAGTATGATGACATGAGAGATGAAGAAGATTAAGGGGTTGAAAATATTTTCAATCAAGGAAGCTACTGAAAAAAGCCTAGATGACCTAAAGGTAAAATGAGGTATGTAAGCTTGTATTTAATATTATAAAGTCTTGTCGTATGGTTGCAGGTAACAAGGATCACTAATTATATTTTGAGAAGCATGATCAAAGGAAAGGAATCTCCTCATATGAAATAATGTCGGAAGACATGAGTCACACTAGATGAAATCAACAAATAATCTATTCTCATATGAAGTATGAGGTGGTTGACTATGATTGAGGAACTCTGATTAGAATCCATTGGGAATGAAGTGTGTGAAAAGGTAGGAAGAGATCGTGATAACATGCAACGAAGGTAGAAGGCATTAAACATCCCAATTCCAAGAAGATTTGACTAGAAGATCTCCTGAAAGGATGTGAAGACGCTGATGGAAGTCGGAAAAAGATAGATATCCTTAGCAATGAAAATATGTGGGAGCTGTGTCAATTTACATGCAAGATGTTGATACTTATAGGAAGATTTCATGGTGAAAAATCATCACACAAGTAAATATGATTTGAAGTGTTCATTGATTATTTTTGAACTAACATCTAGTTGGGCTTATGTAGGACTATCAAAGGGAATATTTGTGAATGAATTGCAAGCAGACCATATAGAGGGATGCAATGTCCTTCTCAGAAATATGGCATGAAAGAAGAATGACATGAAGCAAATTTGGATGGAAATTTTGGTAGACCACTTTCTGATGATTTAAGGACACGACTAAATCATGGGTAAAAGTTATGGATGATTTGTGCCCTATATATAGAAGTTCCCAAAATTTGAAGAATCCTTAAAGAAATTCATGACATCAAAGAAAGGAGCTCTTCATGTAGCTGATTGTTTCAGGATCTCGCATGAAGAGCTGTTACAGATCCCTGGTTAAGAGGGAGCCTGAGAAGAAGTTTCTTACTTGGAAGAAACTTGTAAATTCCTAATATGGAAGCTTAGGTACATTCGTCTCAGATAGGAATGAGTACATTCCTTTAATGGAATAAAACCTCTTGGTATAAGGAGTTATAGACATGTTGTTTTGTGCTTCACCTGAGAAGACATAATGGAGGATTGTGTAATAATTTGGCATTTGATGCTCTTATGGGATGACATAAGGAATCCCATGAAAGAGTAGTTGTGGAGGACTGATATTCTTTTGGGACTAGGGAGTCCAAGAAAAGAATAGTCCTTATGGAGCATATATTGAGAAAACCCGGGTGGGTTATGTTCTAAGAGAGACAATGATAAGTATGTCTATAAATCATTGGTCTCATGAGCATTTTTCTCTGATCTTGTGGAGAGAGAGAGATGTTACGCAAGGCATTGCTTTATAAATTCTGGTTGGTATAATGTGATATAAATGAGTTACAAATCCAAATTATTATTATGAGATATTCTTCAAATTGAGAAAGTCCAAGGTACCATTATGAATACCTCCCGAGTTAAGAGGGAGTGTTGAAAAGTGTAACTAGGTTCAGTCTTCATAATGACATGTAATTATGATTTTATGTAAAGATATGAAAATAAGAAAAATGTAATTATTATGTTGACTTGATTCATGGGTTTCATGAGCAAGGGATGTTGTTTTTGTATTTTTTAACCCCATACAGAAATTACTTGCATACGATTTTTAGAAAACAGAAAATAAACAATGGTGAGAGCATAACACATAAAACAAATATACACTGAGATTTTCCCGTGGATTCCAAAACTGGGACTACCAGATTGATTTTTCATTATGTTCCTTTCAATGTTACAATACATATATATACATGTCTAAGAATCCATAAACCCAATCCTTTAACCCTAGATTAGAAAATAATTGTAGTTCCCTTGACAAAATCTATAAAATACCACGGACCAAAAACCATTGCACCCAAAACCATGTGCGAAATCCATGCACAAAACCTTAGGTAGGTCTGCCCACCTAATATAGGTCCAAAAACGTTTTCCCCACGGTGCTACCTAGAACCCCATAGAGGGGGTCTACCACCCCCCTCACACCCCTCAACATGGGGAGTTGTCACCTCCCCTATGACCCCCCATTGTGCCCTACCCAATGAAGGGGGAGCTTCACAGGCTAGTCGTGGAAAGAATATAACACATCCCAACAATTTCTTTGAGTCAATACTTCCATTGAGAGTATTTAGGGTGTATTCACATAAAAGAGTCATTTTCATGTAAATGAAGTCATGTTACACTTTGTAATAGGTCAATATTGTCTATGTAAAGTATCCTCCAAGAAATTTTCACCAAACCCCTTCAGGTCGGCCTACAAACTATGAAGAAACTACAAGATGAAGTTGGCCTAAACTCTAGTTGTCAAGTCACCCTAAAGGGAAGAGAATAAGGGTACATATATCCCTACTCAGCCTCATTTGGAGAAACACAATTAAGACAAGCATTCATTGGATAAGTGCAAAAAGGAAGAAGAAGAAAGTCATCAAGAAGAGGGCTAAAAGGAGAGTGAAGGAGTAACAAAAGAAAAGTGTGAAGCATATTCTAGACATCATCTTCTAGGTATAGCGAAGATTCTTATAGGAAGTGTGAAGTCTAGGTAGAATATTATTTTGGGAAGTGCGAAGTCTGGGCAACATATTCTTTTGGGCAGTGCAAAGTTAAGGTAATGAAATTCTTCTAGGGTAGTAAGAGAGAGACTCTACTAAGTGATCAAAATAGAGACTGAGGTTCTCTCTAGAAGACCTAGAGACCGAGATTCTCTAGGGAGGTTGTGAAGGTGCAGTATAAGAGATAGAGACCGAGTGTCTCTAGGAGGAATGGAAAAAGAAGGAGGAGGTGGAACATCAAGGTGGGTGACAAGGTTCTTGGAAGGATACTATAGTCAAGGGTCCAAGCATGGTCTTGGTACTTATCAATTGAAGATCTAGAAGAAGAATTTTATCGGGTTTTCCACTCAAGAGGTGAAAGGTTTTGGCCCTGGATGTAGAAGCCTATATACTATGTCACTTGTCTTTATTTATTGATAATTATCTTGATGAAAAGAACACACTAAGAAGATAACAAAGAAACATAATAACTTAAGAAGTAAAAAAATATCACAAGCAATTATCAAGTAGAGAAATTGTTAAAATTGAATGCCCTAGATTTCTCAACACTCCTCCCATTGGTGAAAATCAGAGAAGAGAAAGGGACTTAGGCTGTAGTGACAGTGGGCCTTTGTCCCAGGGTGTTGTTGTGCCCTCTAGATTTTTCCTCTCTATAAGGTCTGCTAGTTTGTGCAACAACAAACCCCTAACTCTCTATGCAAGTCATCATGTGGGGCCCCAAAGTGGGTTTGGGGCACAAAAGTCGGTCTCATGGGTCTCTTGATGACGGAATAGCATGTAATGCTTCTATACTGAGGGGTATGATGATGGCTCTTTCCCTCCCATGTCTCAAGGGGTGAGACAAACCTCCTCTAGGCCTTGGATCAATTGCCAAACCATGTGATCATTGCTAAGCTGACTGGGGCACACTGGTCCAAGTGCATCATCTTGTGAATATAGTGGGCAGTGAGTAGACTACTAAAGGTGATGAAGTCTTCCATGGCATGAAATGATGTTTTACACATGATGTGATTCCCATGTCTCTCAACTATTCCCCTAGGGGTGTCAATATGATCCTTTGTTGGAATTGGGCCCCAATTAAGTTTCCTAGCCCATGATGAAAGCACCTACCAATTACATATAATGTCTAATGTGCATCCTCACCATCAAGTACAATAATTCATTAGTGCAACTAAGTGATCCAAGCTTATTAACAAGGGCACATTGAGACTTCATATTGCACTTCCCTTCTAAATTTGGGGCTTTAATATTATAATAGTTTTACCTTCCTAGGTAGGAATGGTTAATAAAGAACCCTATTAGGTGTTCCTTTCTCCTAAGGGGAATTCCAAGTCGCTAGTACATCCTTCAATTGATAGGTGGCATATAACTGATGATGAGATGGATGGGGGAACAGAGGTCTCAAGTCCATATTCCATGGGTTCAAGGGTGGAAATGACGAGGGATGTCCACATATTGGGTGTATAGATGTAGGAGGGAGAAATCGTGGATACATGAGTTACACCAACCTTTGTTTTTCCACCATTTTTTATCTGCCTTTTTCCTTTACTTGATTTTTCATTTTATTATTGCTTGGGTCTTTGGGAAATTAGAGCATGTTGTGTATGATGTGAAGTAGTTATTAACCCCTTAATGTGGGGAAGTTCATCTCCCAACAGGGGTTGGGATGTGCATGGGTTCCTTAATCATGTGGTGGCACTCATGGGATCCCTAGAAACTAGGGTGATAACCATGATAAGGAGTATAGATCATGTTTGGATTTTTCCTACATGCTATCTTAATGTCTGGGCCATATTTTTCATTTTATAGTATTCTTTTATTTTGTTTCTTGTTTGTTCCCATGATATGATTTTAACTTTCTTTTAGTTGCATCAGCATCTGGGACAATGTTTCCAGGCTCGACCTAGACATGTGGACAAGGGGAGGGGGAAGCCAGTGCCTTGTGGACCCAACGGTCATGTGGACCTAGAGAAGGAAAATGATGAAATAGGCTTTGTAATGTGTAGAGGGGACTGAAAAATGTGGAATAGGAAAATGAGACCATGAAACCAAAATCAAATTTTCCCAGGTAGTGCCCTTTCTGAAACTATAGGTCAATAGGGGAGATCCCATGGGACTAAGATTGAGGATTAACCCCCCCATTTAAGGTGGAGAAACAAAACCATGATGTAAGCACCTATTTCTCCAAGTCACCCAATAATCCATGCCTAAGATACCCAAGAAAAGCAAGCATAAGAACCCAATTGCATAATGATAAACATACCTTTTAGGTTGGATTGCCAACCTTCTAACATATTCTCTTGATATATGCGAGAGGGGACATATGAATGATGCAGGGAACGAAGATCAAATGGCATAATATATAGGCTACATCAGTAGTTGACAGGGGTTTTTGGCTACCAACTAAGGAGATATATGGGAGAAAAAATCTCCTATGGGGTCACCCACTTTTGGTGGGTAAAATCTAACTCCAACTCGGACATAAGCTCTCTATAGAGTGCATGATCAATGTACTCAAATGAGGATGTCATCAAAACACCATCAATCCTTTGGGACTGTAGAGCTGTATGTTGCAAATCACAAATAATTTATGAAGCATATGTCCCGAGCGTACTTTTATTGTGCATATTTTCATTCAAATAATAAACTATATAAAAAATCTAATATAATCTAAGATTCAAATCTATTCTAAATATGCCTACTCTAGAATGAGAACATGATATGAGGTTGTAGCTATGAAAAATAAATATGCAATGCATCCTACTCTAACATGAATAATACAATATGCAAGAGCTAAGTGTAATCATACAACCAATGTAACCAACATATTAATAGATCAACATAAAGTTTCTCATTTGCAAGAGATCTTATGAGATGGGGCATTAAAATATCACATCCTTCCTTGCAGGATTGGATGTATGAATAAAAAGGGTGGGAGGTGGGAAAATAAGAGAGCCATGTTTTGTAGAAAGGATTTATGGATGGAAGGAAGGAAACCAACTTGAAAAATCAAATACTTTCTTGTAAACAAAGAATGGAGGACTGAATGACCAAGCTCGCAAAATCCCTATCAAGAGCCATTCAAGAGCCATCTTAGCGATGCCATGATTCATAGTGCCCTTAAGTTCATGATAAGGAGGAAAAGGGAGTGGAAGAACACAAAAAATAGGTTTCTTAATGTGAGTATCATAATGGAAAGGAAAAATCATCACAGGTTCTTCATTTCCACAACATGGCTGGGAAACATCAACAATCATCTCATCTTGATGATATGAGAGATAAGGTAAGACAAATGTCCTATCAATATCATCATCAGTATTATAAATAATGTTTTTTTCAAAGTGACAATTAATCACCTCCCACTTTCCTTCTTTAATGTGCAAGTGATCTGCAATGCCATCTTCCAAGAGGGGAATGTGATCAACTTCCCTTTCAAGGTTATTGATAGGTACATCTTTAGAAATAACATCCTTGAAAAAGGTAGGACTAAACTTAATCTCATCTTCTTCATTAGTATCATAGACAGAGTCACTATTTAAATGATGCTTACCCGTATCCCACTTCCCTCTTGTATACACATGAAATCATAAATGTCAACCTGTGAGGATTGAATGGGATCATATTTTTCATGGTTCTCAAAAGAAACTTCATCATTAATAATAGCCTTGAAAAATACTTGGCCAGTCTTAACTTTAGTTTCCAAAGATCAATTTTTATCATACTCTTCCAAATCCTCTTTGATATCAAAGTATATTCCCCAATTACCAACCAAAAATATTATGTATATTCCTCATATAGTTGATGATATTTTAAATTTGTAGCTTCCTCATAATCATCTGACTCCTATTTTGGCTCGTCTAGTTCTATAATTTCTTCGATAATCAGGTCACATTGCTAGTGTATCTATTGCATATTGCAATTACTTTCTTGGATAACATTACTAAAGATCTCAACTACATGGTTTTGGTAAATAGTCTTTAGGATAAGGGTGTATGTAGGGTTCTATCCATATTCTAGGTGCACCTTATAGAGTTTCCCTCTTTTTACACTACATATATTCAATAGGAAATTCTTGTTTGAACACTCCTCTATTATCTTCCTGCAATACTCCCTATATGTTGATGGTGTTGGACCCGTCAACATTAAGGGTATCTCCCCAATATGAATTCCCAATCAGACCTCACATAGTTTGGTGTAAGTGTCCCATCCGGTATAAAGGCTCGGTTGCCAAATCCTTAAAAGTTTTCCCTAACTCTAACTGTCAGCACAAGAGAGTGATGCAATGGTATCTTTGAAAAGCAAGGGGAGTTTGCTTGGTGAGTGTAAAGTGCAATTGTGTTGAGGTTCTTCTATTGCGAAGGGGGAGAGAAAAGTGAGGCTCTAAGTGAGAGGTAATAGTACCACCCAGGAAGAGACACACATGAACTAGAAGGACCTGTCCAACATCCAACGGAATAGTCCATAGTGGATGCGAGAGTCATTACAACCAACAAACAAGGGAATATATATTTAACATCTATAAGAATAGTACACAATAAATGCGATGATCATTATAAGTATTAAACAAGGAAATATCTATCCAGTATCCCGCATAATAGTCCACAAGGATGGGTCAATGATAACAACCATTACAACCTAGCAGTGGGACATTGGAGCCACTCCTTGTTCCTCAGAGAACTAGCCGATCTCTCAAATCCCTTGCAGGAGGAGCCAAGGTGAAAAGTCCATTTCTCATACAATGAGGGGGTATATATAAACAAAGGGGTAATGTTTTCCCCTTGTGACTCTTTGACTACTCTCATGACTATTCAAATTCCAATGAATTTTCAACTTACATGACTCTTCATATTCATGTCTGTCCTTTGGACTTCCACTTTACAATACATTTGATTACAATATACATGGTCCACAATAGTGATGTGGCATATGACAACTCATGACACGACTTGACATGGAATTGCTAACATGGACCGGCTTGATGATGTGACAATGTCAAGTCACTATTCATACTGAGTGCTAACCTTCTCTTCTCCTCCACATAGCTTGGTGATGTGGAATCTTCAATGATCTTTGGTCTTGGAAGGTGGTTGCAAACTCGTGTCCCTTTGATTTCTCTTGATAGGTCAACTCATAATTTCATATACAAGTGAGTCTTTAGAGATGCTTCCCTCCTTCTCCTTCACGATCTCGCCATGACTTGATAGTGTACCTGTTCCTGCAATTCACTCATGACGGGACAACATCAATATGAAAAATCCCTAGTCTAAGGTAATGCTTTATTATCCATGAACTAAGCTTGTGACAAGTCACAGACTAAGAGGAAGGGCTAAGTGACTGTGCATTGTGCAGTTCCAACTGACAGGGAGAGAGCTTGATCATTGAGACTATGCAGTGTGTAGCTTAGGCTTAACTGAGGAAATTTTCCACACAATCCTCATCGACAAGAAAAATTGTGCAGTGCCCATTGAGGGTCATAATTGCGCAGTTCAATCAGGTAGTGGCTACTGCGAGATGGGACCCTGGTAGGAAATACTGCATAGTTTCAATAAGTAAGGGGGGACTGGGCAGCCAAGAGGCTTGAAGAGAAAATATGTGCAGGTTCTATGAGCAGTGAGCTTTGACTAAGAGAAGAGCATTAGAGGAAGCATCTTCACAGCTTTGGAATCCAAGGGAGGCTAGGTTCTCTACACATTGCGCCATTACAACAGGTAAGGGAAAATCTTTAGGGTTGAAGGTATGAAGTGAACATCTCAAGGAAGATTAGGAGGCGCAACTGTGCAATTCTAGAGGTCAAGGAACACTGCTAGACTCTGGAATTGCATAGAACCACAACCCTAGAAGAAAATGATTACGCATTTTGTAGTTCTAGGAAATAATGCCACATCAATGAGGACTGAGACTGCACATTGCACACCTCAGTTAGGGCCCGATGAAGCTAAGTTTCCCGATCAAGAATATTTTCTGAAAATGTCTAAGTGCGGGAGGGAGATGGAATCGTGATGAACTTGAACCGTGTTCACACACTTAGCATACTTTGACGACACAAAAACATAGATCATCAAAACAAACAAAAAAAAAGCATTCCCCTCTGTGTGACTTTCTCATGACAAGATGCGACAAGTGCGGCACTTAAGATAGACTTTAGGACCACCATGACAACACTTGTGTGACAACGCTCAATACTTTGTGTATAAGTGTGACAAACATTTACATGGTTAGGACAACCCATTTACACAAGGACCGACCTTCAAAACCACCATAAAAAGGCTCACAAACATTACATACTAGTCAAACATGCTCGAAGACAATATTTAATCCAACAAAAAAAAGGGCGCAAAGAAATTTGAGAAAGCTCATGGAATGACCTTAAGTGTTTGCAAAAATCAAGGAAAGACTTAGGAAGGCTTTGAAATTTGAGTGAAATCCAAAATATTGGGCATTGTTGCAGCAGCTACAACACTTGGCGACACACTAGTTGAATTCCAACTTCTTTGTCTTCGTTACTTTCTTTTGTGCAGGGCCTTGGCTTCTTAAGGAGTATTGATTCATCACATCATTTTGGGCTTCCCACTTTCCCCATGGGTAGACATGGTTCCCTATATACCTTCTTAGTTAAGCACAACATAAGATTTATAATAATCACAATGTTTCGAGTTGGGGAGGGTATTTTAACTCGCAAGCTTAAGATTTTCAGAGTATAGTTTTTCATCTCTGGTGTTGGTCCACTTCTAGTAGGCTTGGACATTACCCTGAAAAAGTCACGCATGAACACAAACATTTCTTTGCTTCCAGCGAGCCTGGATAGTACCTTGACGAAGTTTCTTGCTTCACCTCTCTGCAGAGGAAGCCTTTCTCTTCCCAACTTATTGAGAGTAGAAGAGGTTGTTCTTTTAGAGAAGAATATAAAGACCTCTAATTCAGGTTTCTTGTTTAAATTTCCCCTTCTCTGATTCTACTAATTGGATAAGCTTGAGAAAAATAAGATAAAAGTGGAGTATAGGCATGAGGTTTATGAACTAGCCATGGGTTCATGGTTGGACCAAAATTATCCTTATAGATGGATTTTATTTTCTGTCGGAACTTCATTGGCCAAAATACGTAACCAAAATAAGGAATACAAACATAAGACTATCCAAATGTTGTAGTGTCACAAGAATCTTTAGACCTCAGCCACACACACACTTAGAAGCCACAGCAAAATCAAGCACAACACTTATTTACATAAAAAAACACAACAGAAAATTCAACAAAAGAAACAAATGTAAACAAAAAAATAATATGTGCATTGTGTGGGGTGCATCCCCAGATCTTCATTGAAAATATTGTTTTAAGTCTTGGCCATTGATAGGAAGAGATTCAATCTTCTTGTCAAGTGATTGAAGATGATATGTGTATTGGCCAAGATTATCATGTATTGTGTATGGTATAATCCACAGGGACTGAAACTTAGTGTGTTTTCCTTTGCCCTTGGGGGCTTTATCCCACTTTAAGACTAAGTCACACACACTTAAGCTATTTTTCCCTACAAACTTCATATCAAACCACCTATTGATCTGACTATGGTGAAGCAAAAAAAATTCTTTAACTTTCAAACTTTCTTCCTTTAGCTTGTGCAAAGTGTCCATCCTATGCTGAACTAATATACGTGGCTTGCCTTGAGACTCTTCAAACAATTGGAGAGAGGGAAAGTAGATGTTCAGCAGGAGGATGGCTTGTTTTTCATACACCAGGAAGTAAGGGGAGGTGTTCAAAGCAGGTTTAGGCATGACTCGGTCAACCCATAAGGAATTCACCAAAGCAAAGTGCTAATTTTGTTGTTTAGAGAATATGGCCTTTTTGATGATACGAATGAGTTTCTTTTTTGTGTATTCAACAAGACCATTCCCTTGCAGATAATAATTAGTTGAATGTTTCAATATAATACCATATTCCAATGAAAATTCATAAAGTCTTAACAATGAAAAATATGTTTCATTGTAAAAAAAAGTGACGTAGGAATGTTGAACCTGGAGATGATATTCTGCTACAGAAAGCTGATGACTTCCTGATCATTCAATTGTTTTAGCAGAACTGCCTCTGTCCACCACATGACATATTCTATAGCAGTTAGGATATAGCGGTGTTTCTTCGATGAGTGAAAAAAAATTCCCCAATGATATCCAAGCCCCATTGTTGAAAAGGAACACCTCGGTATGAAGTCCCAACTAGAACTCACACCATTTAGTTTGGGAGTCCCATCTAGTATGATGGCCCAATTTCCATTATCTTAAATGTTTTCCTCAACTCTTGCTTTTCAGCACAGGAAAGTGGTCTGCTTTGTCTTTGAGTAGTGAGTTTCGCGTGCCCAGGGATCCCTAGTGTTACTTGTGTCAATGGTTCTTTCACCGCAAAGGGAGAGGGTGGGAGTGAGCCCTAAGTCAGATGAGAGGAAGCCCCAAATCTGTCAGGAACACACAAAACAATAGGATGTGTGGAGCTGCTAGAGGAGTAGTCCACACGGATGTGGTAGTCACAACACACAAGGAAAGATAACACATACAACACACAGTGGACAAGTCCGCGCGAGTGCAACGGTTATTATGGAAAGTTTACGTGAAAGGTATATCTGATGTCTGGGGAGGTAACCAACATAGGCAGGACAATGTTAGTAACTCATACAACACAATTTCATTGATATATATGTATTACAACACATGAATGAGTTCAAGTGTTAAACAGGGGTTAAAGCAACATGTATTACAAGTGTTCAATATTAGCCTTACAACAATTACAACACGTGTGAAAATGCACTGCCCTAGTACCAGGCTTCTGAATTAAGCGAAAGTTCCAAGACACATCGTTACACCATGCATCACTAACCCCATGGGTAGGGCATTGGAGCCACTACTTACTCCTCAAAGAAAATATTACAGAATCTCAAGGCTATGTAGGAGGAGCCGAGGTGAAAATTCCTTTGCATGTACAAATGAGGGGTATTTGTAGCCAAGGGTGAAACTAGCCCTTGTGGCTATTCGAATTACCTCATGATTATTTGACTTCCATGACCTTTCAACTTCACATGACTCTTCATATGACAAGTGGGTCTCTTGGACTTCCACGTTACATTACATTGATTGACAGTATGGCCCACAGTAGAGATGTGGACGACATGACTCATGACAAGACTCGACATGACAATGCTGGTACATTCATGTTGTTGCTAGTGTGCATGTCGAGCTACAGTGTTGCTGGGTGATGGATATGCTCATGGTGTGTCGTAGCTTAAGCTCCGCATGGTAAAGTGCACGGAGTCTTCAATGGTCATTGGGTTTGCTTGATGTTTCATTCGTACATTGCTCCTTGATTGTATGTTGGCATGCTTGAAAGGTTTGTCTGTTCGTGAAAAGTGCATGTTCGTTCATTTGTCCATGCGTAAACACACCCTCACATGTTTGCTTGTCCATCCGCGAAAAGTGCATGTCCGTATGTTCATCCGTGCGCAAACACATTGTCGTATGTTTGCTCATCCATTTGTCCATGAACACATCTTTGCTTGATCGTCTGTTTTCGAGCACATCTCTTTGCATGCATCATTTGTTCATTCGTTGGCCAACATGTCCTTCTACATGTACTCCCTTTGTTCATCCCATCTGTCATCATGCCATGTTTGTTTGTGTACCTATATCTTCAGTCACTCATGACGAGATGACGTCAAATCCATAAACCTTCTAGTCTACCATCATGCATGATCATTTCGGATACATGTGACTAGGAGAGAAGACAAGGTCATGAAACTGTGCGAGGCAAGCTTCAAGCTGGGATGGAGACTCTGGGCATTGTTGGTGAAAACTATGCAGAAATCACTGGGAGATGGTGATGGCTAATCCAGATCAACAATGATTGTCCGAGAGGTGTGGCTCGGATGGAGGAAAAATTTGTGCAATTTTTGGGAGGAGAGGTCCATGCTAGGGGAGGTTGGGCAGACAAAATCTGCGCAATTTTTGGAAGGAGCAGGAATCAAGAGCCTCACAGTAAAAACTACAATTCCTAGAGGGAATTGGAAGCTGGCTGCTGGGAGTTGAGGGCGAGAAAAACTATGTTGATGCTAGGAGGCTAGCCTGTTGATCACCTTTGTGTAGTTTCTGAGCTGAGTGGATTTTTGGGTAGCAGAGGGCTTTCTCATGAAATCTGCGTAGTTTTTCGAGTGAGCAGCCTGACTCGTGGACTGGCTAGAAAAGCTGCGCAATTTTCTGTGGGAGACAAGGATGGTAATTAGGCGTCTATCCATCCTGTCTGCACAATTTTCTGAGTTAGTGCAGCAGGCATGGTTTGCAGCCTCTGCGCAATTTTTGAGGGGAGTCAATCCTGGGGTGACTGTCGAGTCAAACTCTCTAGCTGACTAGCAGGAGAGTTGATTCATCAGCTAGCGAGTAGCGCAACTTGAAATGGCTTCCTTGGTGCTTCTGCATTGTTTTGGGTGACAATTGATCGAGTCGATGGTGGAGGGAAAGTCCGGCTATTAGAGGGTGATCTAGTCATCATAAACTTCAGGAAAATGACTAAGTGTGTGAGCGAGTGAAAAGGTGCATATGTGAACTTGCAAACACACACTTACATGACTTGACGACAAGATGACTTAAACCATTTAGAGACACATGCTCAACATGATGGACCGACATTGCAAGTTGACAAGTGCGACGCTTGTGATTGATCGTTGGATGACTGTGACGACACTTGCGCGACAATGTATATGTCTGTGTGTGAGCGTGAAAGATGTTTACATAGTAAACACAATATGTACACACAAAGTGGAGACCTTGTGAATGACTAGAACATGGTCGTAAGCATGACATTATTACGAACATGCAAAATTTGTCTGCTTATTGATCAAGCAAGGTGGGTGCGAAGACTCACACGATCTCATGGGGGGAACCTGAGTGCATGAAAACATCAAGTAAAATTCCCAAAGGAGGCTCTAAAATTGGGTGCGGGCCAAAATTTTGGAGGGTGTTGCAGCTGCTACAACACTTGGTGACACACTAGTAGTACCCCAGCTTCTCTATTTTGGTTCATTGACAGCACAGGGCCTTGTTATTTTGAGGAGTATTGAATCAATGTGCAGGTTACTTCGGCTTCCACACTTACCCCATGGATAGACATGGTTCACCTTTTTCCAACTCAGTAAAACAAAAGAAAAGCTCAGCTTGATCACAATGTTTCGGAATCAGGAAGGGTAGTTTAGCTCGCGAATTGAAGATTTTCAGAGTATAAGTTTTCATCTCTTGTGTTGCTCCACTGCCAACAAGCCTGGACGGTATCTCCGCGAAGTCACGCAGGAACACACACATTTCTCCACTGTCAGCGAGCTTGGTCAGTACCCCGGTGGAGTTGCATGCTTCACCTCTCTGTGCAGGAAGCCTTTCTCTTCTTTCACCTTTGTATTTTTTCAAGAGGACTGTGCATAGGCACTTATTTATTTTTGGGGCAGAAGAGGGATCCCAACTTATTGAGAACATAAGAGGTTGTTCCTTTAGAGAATCATGTAAGACCTCTGACATAGGTTTTCTCATTTATATTTCCCCTTCTCCATTTCTACTAGTTGGATGAGTTTGAACACACAGAGCAGAAGGCTGAGTACAGGCATGAGGCTTCCCAGTGTGGACACAGTGTTGGCATTATGACACAGGTTTGGCTCTATGACATAGGTATTGTCCTTGATGGCAACTCACCCAAATGGCAGATTACAGTTCAGGCTCTCAGAATGAAAGAAAATGAGGTATACGCAGGTTCCTCTTAACAAAGTTGCGTATACACGTAGGATTACAGATCAAAAGGCGTGTATACGTATGCATGCACTTTCATGCAAAGAAAAGCGCATACATGTGGGAAAACTTATGTTTGGTCCATGGTATTTAGTCCGACATATTTTATCCTATGGTTTTGGTCCTTGGTATTTCATCCAAAGTGTTGAACCCGGGTATTAGGTCCCTATTATTAGTTCTCAATGGTTTTGGACCATGGTTTGAGTAAGGCCTAAGGCTATAAAAAGGGAAGGAGATCATTTGGCAAGGGTATTGACTGAAGTGTTGAATATCTTAGGAGGAGCAAGATCTAGAATACTAGTGATTGGTTTATGGTGCATAGCTGGATCTAAATCAAGGAGGAACCTGAGCGTTACAAGATGGATAAGTTTTATTGAAGGGTCAAATCTCAAGACTTGAATAGTAGTATCTTTGTGTGATTCTGATCTATTATTTTTTACGCATGAATTGATCTATGAATCTGATAATCTGGGTATAATTAATGCTTGAATACTCGAAAAGGGAAAATTATCTTTCATAGATATGTATGCAGTTTTGTTGTAGCAAAGTCGCATATACACGCCTGTTCAGTAATTCAAAGAAGCGTATACGTAGGTTTGCCTTTATACAGAAGCATATGCACGCAAGTTACTCATCGTGAAGTAGCGTATGTCTCATAAAATATGTTTTAGTTACTTTGGTTTATTGTTGCAGTATTATGGGTTTAGGATTTGTGTCAGGTTACTGTTATTATTCTGGTTATAGCATTCAAAGAAGTGATTGTTTGATTCAGTATTGGCTTTTACAAAGAAGATTGGTTGATGCAGATATACTTGATTTTTGATTGATGTTATTTATGGATCCAGTCAGAAAATTTATGAAACGTGGTCCTTGAAATAAAAGAGAAGGTTGTAGCCTTCTGTAGGTCAGCACCTACGTACTAGTACCTCAGCTAGTACAAGAGCTAAGGGGGTTGTAGCTCCCTTCTAGGAGAAGCTGGAGAACAAGAGAAGGTTGTAGCCTTCTGTAGGTTGCAGCCTGCGTACTGGTATAAGACTGCACTAGTACAAAAACATTGTCAAAAGAAGTTTCTAATTGAAAGAAGATAGAGACGAATTGCAGCAGGTGGTTTTCACCCACATTGGGTTTCAACCTTTGTCTTGTGTTCTTGTGTGTGACTGTCTGCTCTATTTTTCTGTTCCTGATAACTGTTTATATGGTTCTGACACACAGATATATGATCAACATCTTAGAATAAGTTAAAATATAAGTCTGCAACCTATACGCAAGTTTCATTAACTAAAGATGTGTATATACGTTGTTTTCACTAATTGAAGTAGCGTGTACAAATCTATGTATGAAATGAAAAATAATTGACTTGATAATACTGATTCACCCCCCTCTCTCAGAATTATTTCCAACAATTGGTATCAGAGCCAGTCCTTTAGAAGAAGCTTGACCGCTTGAAGGAAGATCTATCATCATGAGTAACTATGAAAAGGAGGCATCAATCAGGCCACCAATTTTTGATGGGAGCAACTTCGTCTATTGGAAGGTAAGAATCACAACCTATCTTCAATCTCTTGGTATAGAAGTCTAGGATATCATAGAAACATGATACAAATTTCCATCAGCAACTCCTACAGATACGACTGGTAAAAATTAGTATGAAACAAATGCAAAGGCTGTCAATACCCTATTAGGGAGTCTATCTCAATCAGAATTCGTCAAGGTTATGCAGCTCAAAACCGTAAAAGAAATATGGGACAAGATCGTTCTGAGCTATGAAGGAGATTATCAGGTAAAATGAGCAAAACTACAAATTCTCAGAATTCAATATAAAAATCTCAAAATGCACAATGATGAAAGTGTGGCTAACTATTTCTTACGCATTGATGAGATTGTTAACTGTATGAAAAACTTGGGTGAAGAAATAAAAGAGGTTGTTCTAGTTGAAAAGGTTCTGAGATCTTTGTCTTCTAAGTTTGATTCAAAAGTTTCTGCCATAGAAGAAAAGCAGGACCTATAGAGCATTACCATGTCACAACTGCACGGAATCCTGACTGCTTACGAAATGAGGAAAGGGGGACCATCAGACAGGAGAGAAGCTGCATTCAAAGCCTCTGGAAAAGGAGATTACAATGAATTCGGAAATATGTTAGAAGGAGAGGAAGAATCAAACTTTTTCAAGAACCTTCAACGGGCGACTGGAAGATTAAGAGGTAAGCTACCTTTCAAATGCTTTGTTTGTGGAAGAGTCAGTCACTATGCTGCCAAGTGTCCTCATAAAGATAAAGGTAAGGAACCAGTTAGATGGAACAGAAAATAGAATTTAAGTAAGAAGAGATATTATACACATGAAGACAATGATGGATTTTCAAATAGTGATGAAGATGAACAATGTAATGATGATAGACTTTTGATGGCCTTTGAAGATGATGATTTCTTGGATGCTGTAGATGAAGAAGGTCTTTATGAAGAGATTTCTAAACTTAAAATTTGTTTAGAGGAAAAGAATATGATTATAGATACTCTGACATTCCAACTTGCTGAAAGAGAAAAACACAATGAAAAGTTAGAATGTGAAATTGTGGGACTTCGAAAAGAAATTGAGAAAAAAAAAGCCCTTAATCTTAGATTTTCTAAAGGATCTGAAACTTTAAATGAGATTATCAATGTACAACATTCTCCTCTAATCAATATAGGTCTCAGATATTCTGAAGAAGCATCTCAGGCATAGAAGCCATCCACCTCCAAAAGTTATCTTGATGTAGCCAGGAAAAGTGAACAGGTTGACAATCGACAGCAAAGGCATAATGCAGATCACCAGGTAAAACAATTTACTTCAAGGATGAACAGAGATCAACAAGTAAATCAGGGGCAATATACGTCAAGGATGAATAGAAGCTACAACCAACCACAAGTAAATCATTCTCAATTTTCCTCAAGAATGGATGTCAATGGAAACTACAATCATTTGGTCGGTAGGTTTGATAATCGCAAGAATTTCTTCAATGTCCAATGTTTCTCTTGTCATAGCTTTGGACACAAAGTTGCTCAATGTGTTGTCTACAAGACCATCATGACTAAAGAAGCTCAAAAACAAAGAAATATGACTGGGATCATGAAAAGAACCTACAATAACTTTTCTTCTCTTGAAAATGAAATAGAATGTTCCATTTGTAACAACTTTGGGCATGAAGATTCTGAATGCAGGAGTAGGTTTCGACAAACAACTCAGAAGGAGAAAGCTTCATTGAATCCCAAAACATGGAAAAAGAAAGAACCGCAACTAGAAAGATGTGGGATAGCCTTATATGCAGAAGGACAGGAAAATCAGTGGTACATCGACAGTGGATGCTCAAAACATATGATAGGTGATAAAGAAAAACTTTAGTCATATAGTGCCTTAGAAAAGGAAAGGAAAGTCTCATTTGGAAATGACACCCCTGCAATCATAAAAGGTAAAGGTTCTGTTCATTTGAAAGAGAAGGTCAAAGATGGAAATGTTATGTATGTTGATGGCTTAAAACATAATCTACTGAGTGTCAGTCAAATTTGTGATCAAGTAAATGAGGTAATATTTCAATCAAATGGATGTATTGTTCGTGATCTTGATACAGGAGCAACAGTGATCAAAGGCATAAGAACTCCAAATAATTTCTCAAGGGAGGACAACAACAATGCTATCTAAGCAAGAATGATGAACACTGGCTATGACATAGAAGATTGGGGCATCTAAGCTTCTCTCAGATAAGGAAAGCATGCAAATATCAGGCGGTTCGTGATCTCCCTGACATTAGAATTCCAGACAATACAATATGCAAATCATGTCAGTTTGGTAAGAAAACTAGAACTAATTTCCCTGAGAAGGAAGGATCAGCTAGTAGGTCACTTGAACTTGTCCATACTGATATATGTGGTCCAACTAGGAAGAGGTCACCTCGAGGAGAAGAGTACTTCATATTGTTCATTGACGATTTTTCAAGGATGTGTTGGATAGGACTTATGAAGTATAAAGATGAAGCTTTCGAAAAGTTCAAAGCATTCAAAGCCTTGGTTGAAAACGAATCAGATCACAGGATCAAATGCCTCAGGTTTAATCGAGGAGGAGAATTTACCTCGGATGAATTTTTCAATATTTGTGAAGAACATGGAATAAGAAGGGAATTCTCTACTGCAAGGACTCCTCAGCAAAATGAAGTAGTGGAAAGGATGAACAAAATGGTTCAACAAATGGCTCGTGCTATGGTTGATGAGTCTGGAACTCCTGCAACCTTCTGGGGTGAAGCCACATTTTCTACAGTTACTATTCTCAACAAGAAAAATGTCCGGGTAAACAAAACTCAGACTCCTCATGAACTTTGGTATGGTAAGACTCCCACGGTAAAATATTTCAAAATTTTTGGAAGCAAATGCTACATCAAAAAGACTGATGAAAACCTTGGAAAGTTTGAACCTAGAGCAGATGAAGGCATTCTCCTTGGTTACTCTCCCCAAAACAAAGCATATAAGTGTTACAATAAAAGACTTGGAAAAATTGTTGAAAGCATTGATGTAGTGGTTGATGAAGAAGGAAACACTCCTAGGCAAGTAAAATCTGAAGATTTCAAATATGATGAGGACTATCCTTCAACACCAAATCAGATTCATGATGAAGAAGAAACCCATGGGGCACCAGAAGAACAGATAAGGATAGAAGAAAAGACTCCATCCAGGTACGTTTAGAAGAATCATCCAGAAACTCAAATTTTGGGGCAGAAGGAGGCAGGTGTACAAACAAGAAGAACCATTTCAGAAGCTTCAAGCTATCTAGCATTGCTCTCCTCCACTGAACCATAAAATGTAAGAGAGGCATGCAAAGATGAATGCTGGGTCAAGGCCATGGATGAAAAACTTGAGCAGATTGAAAACAATAACACTTGGGAGTTGGTTCCTAGACCAAAATATAAGAATGTCATAGGGACAAAATGGATATTAAAAAACAAGCTGAATGAAAATGGAGAAGTTATTAGGAACAAGGCCAGACTTGTTTGTAAAGGGTATTCCCAACAAGAAGGTATAGACTTTGAAGAAACTTTTGCACCAGTTGCTAGACTTGAGGCAGTAAGAATGTTCCTTGCTCTTTCTAGCTTTCAGAAGTTCAAAGTATTTCAAATGGATGTGAAATCTGCCTTTTTAAATGGGGACTTAGAGGAAGAAGTGTATATTGAGCAACCAGATGGATTCATCCTTGGAAATGATCCTAAACTTGTATGCAGACTTAAGAAGGCACTCTATGGTCTTAAACAGGCTCCAAAGGCTTCGTATTATCATCTGGACAAATACCTCCATCAACAAGGTTTTTCAAAAGGATCAACAGATAGCAATCTATATATAAAAATTGATAAGGATAAATTGCTAATTCTTGTTGTGTATGTTGATGATATCATCTTTGGTAGCAATGAAGAAGCCATGAGTAAAAACTTTTCTTTGGTGATGCAGAAAGAATTTGAAATGTCCTTGCTTTGTGAGCTGACATATTTCCTTGGGTTAAAAATCCAACAAAATAAAGACGGTATCTTTTTATCACAAACCAAGTACCTAAAGCAGATCTTGAATAAATATGGCATGGAAGATTCGAAATCGGTATGTACCCCTATGGTAACAGGATGTAGCCTCAGCGCTAATGATGAATCAACAGTAGTACATCAACCAACCTATAGATCCATGATTGGTAGTCTGCTCTATCTGACAGGTACTCGGCTAGACATCATGCATGCAGTGGGAATAGTTGGAAGATTTCAGGCAAATCCAAAGGAAGCACACCTTCAGGCAATTAAGAGGATTTTCAAATATCTTCAAGGAACACAAAACTATGGCTTATGGTATCCTAGTGATGCAGATCTCACACTTCATGCATATACAGATGCAAATTGGGAAGGAAGCGTGGATGAAAGAAAAAGCACTATTGGTGGCGCATTCTTTATGGGCTCCAGATTAGTATCTTGGTTCAGCAAGAAACAAAGTTCAATTGCTTTATCTACAACTGAACCAGAATATGTGGCTGCTGCATCTTGCTACACACAACTCCTTTGGATGATGCAAACTTTGAAAGATTTTCAAATCACTTGTACTCCACCTATCTCCATCTTTTGTGATAATACAAGTGCAATCAGTATTTCAAAGAATCCTGTCATGCATTCAAAGACTAAGCACATACCTATCAAGTATCATTTTCTCCGGGAACAGGTGCTTGAACAAAAGGTCAAATTGGAGTATGTTCCCTCTAAGAAACAAGTTGCTGATATACACCCCAAACCACTGCCTAGGGAGACATTTGAATACCTCAGACAGAAGCTGGGGGTAGTTGATGCGTCATCTTACTGTTGAATCTTGTCTGTTTCAGAGGAAAATGGTTCTACGCGTGTTTCATGAGGAGGATCCATGTACATACGTCGGTTTATGAAGATATAGGCGCGTATATGTTGGTTTGAAGTCAAACAGTGGGCCAGGCTCAGGATGAAAAGAGTCTGATATGAGTTTGATAGAGACCATATGGCACAGGTTCAGGGGGAGCATATATTCTTCTAATAATGCATTATTATTGGCATTATCTTAGAAGATCTTGGTTCAGATTCACAGTTGTTTTGGCTTCATGCGGAATAAGTGTAGAGGGAGAACATGGTTGCTGGTCTGAATGATGATTGACAGATGTTGCTGATGATAGTTGTTGATAACTATCATAGTCTTGCTGTAGATATTGCATCTCTATGTCATGTATTTCTTTTCTTATCAAGGTCATGTAACGACCTATCTTGGTTTCCCCACTATGCCTGGTGTTAGTGTCATTCTTTCCAGCCTTCCTGCAGTGATCAAATATGCCCTTACAAAGTGATTTTGAAGTGTCAAGGTCAAATTTTGTCATTTCAGTGAGTCTTCAACCAAAATTTGGTCACTAGGCATTAGGTCTAGGGTTTGCTCTCACTCTTTTCAAAGTTGCCCAAATGCCAATCTATGTCACTATTCAGTTGAGTCTATCATCATTCATAGGGTTTTCATTATCATCTCAGTGTCTAATGAGTCATTTTACACCTTGTTCATGCTTCAGTCGCACCTAAGCAAGGTCATTTCCCTCTCCTAGGGTTTTGAAAGCTAATTTCTCTTGGATGGTCAAATCATTAGTAAAACTTATATCCAGATGTTCATACACCTTCCTCTATATTTCATATACCTTATCAAACACTTCCCATCACTGAGATCCCCAAAATTCCTCATTTTCGCACAAACCCTAGTTTCTAGCTACAACTTGGCAATTTTCTAGGTTGGGCCTGTGTTTTGCCCTTTTGGACCCCTTCCCCTCACTAAATCTCTGATATTCCACTTTCCCCTGCTTCCTAACATCCCTCCCTACTTCCAAAAATTTTCCCAAGAATTTAGAAGCCCCTTATCCCCTTCATTTCGCTTCATTTCGGCAAAATTCCTTGTTTCACACATCGGGATAAGTTTCACTCAAAAGATGTTTTATAGAAATCAAAGATGAATTTTGGGAAACTAAGAGAGGTTTTTGTCCAAAACATGCCAAATAAGAAAAACCTCCTTCACTTTTTGCACAGGTTTCATGGTTTGAGAGCAATGTCAAGGATCCCGTTGCCTCAGGAGAATCAAAGACACCTCTGAAGTGACCTTGGGAAAATAAGGTTTTCTCCTAGCTTGGTTGGCCAAGTGATTTTTTTGATAGGTAAACTGATAACTAGACACAAATATATTTCCCATGAGCTATCATGAGCTCAATTTGGGGTTGAGGAAGGCATTCAAAAATTGACTGCAACAACACTCTTCCTTGAGGTAGCCTCATTTGGCACTTTTTGATCAGTCTTTGGAGATTTGATTTTTGACAGGGAAAATTAACTTCAAATTGAAAAATTCCAGTTGGGTTGGAAAGTAGACTCAAATACCTTTCCAACGAGCTATCCTGCACCCAATTCCAACACCGGGAAGGCCTCCAAAAGCCTCCTGCAAAAGCGCGCGACCTGTTGGGCAAACACGACCTGTCAGGGGGGTCTTACCAGTTGGGAAAATACACTGGCGCGACCTGTTGGGAATTAATCCACAAAAAATTGCCTGTAAACTGCCAAACAACCCCAAACTTCTTCAAGATTGCAGGTAGGCCTTTGATTATCAAAGTATTTTACTTGATAAAGGAAAATGAGCATGCGAAATGTGTTTTAATGCCATCAAATTGAAATGAGAGGTTCATGTATATTTGCTTTAAAAATGTCAAAGCGCAAGTAAAGCTAGGGTTTTGTTTTTTTGTTCTCAAGGTAATCCCTTCACTCCCATTTTTCCCCACATCCCAACCATCTCCCTTGTCATTTTCACCTAATCTCCTTACCAAAAATATCAAAGTCCCTAAACCCTACCTCCTATGAAACCCCTACAAAATATGATTATGTGATGGTATATGTTTCATAATTGCTTCCCTAAATTCCCCTTTCATATGTATTTTCCCTAAATCCCTTCAAAAGTCTCCCTTCCTAAACATCTCCCTTGTGTTTTTGTCCCCTTGGAGCAGCATTTAAACAGTCAAAACAACAGGGTATCCCATGGGAGGATTTTATCTCTCGAGAGGCTATGCTTCTCCAGGTCAATGCTCATTTGGAGAAGCTGCTGGCTAAGGCCAACAAAGATAAGGACCTGCTCCGGAATATGAAGAACCACTATTGGGCCCAAATGCACGTATGCAAGGCAAGAATGAAGGTGCTCCAAGGACGGTTGGCCAAGGCACTCAAACGAAGAAAAAGGCCCGATCCCCTCCATATCTTGGCTGAGGCTTCCTTGAAGGAGCATGGTGCTAAATGACTCAATCCCAGCACAAATTTCAAAAAATTTTGATCATTTTTGGTCATTTATGAAGTTTTTGGTCAAAAAACAGGTTTTCTTCACCAAGAGGTCACGCACTATGCACGACCCTTTCGATTGGGAGGTCCATTTCAGGAAAAGTTTGCATTTTTGGATTTTTCATGCAAAAATACACTTTCTCAGTGAAGATCAAGAAATTTCACCAAGTTTTGAGCCTCCAGAAGGTCAAAAAACAAGCAAAAAATGACTTTCTGCCACCTTTTTGACACACAGGAAGCAGTCTTGGGAGATTGCAATTTTGGAGGGGCAAATGGACACCAAATTCTGAAATTTTACTTGGGTTGGAAATTAGACATCCATACCTTTCCAACAAGCCCACGTTTGCCTCATTTGGACACCTGGAAGTGCCTCAAAAGCTGCTACAAAGGTGCGCGACCTCTTCAGAATCAGTACGCGACCTCTTGGGCAATTTTCACAGAAATTGTGCCTACAGCTCAGCAAAACGCATTTTTGACTAGGTTTGACTTTTTGGAGTGAATTTTGATCCTCCTTGATGTAAATGATGTAATTTTATGATATTTTGACACTCTTTATCTCTTCTAGAAGATTCATTCATAAAATAGGCAAAAAATAAATGAATGAATTGGTTTCCTAGCTAATAGAGGCAAGTTGTTTTGACTGCCTAGATTTCAGTGATCAGTTTGGAATTGGTTGAAACAGCTCCTAGGATAGTGAGCTCGACCCCTAGAGACAAGGAAAGATGTTAGCTTGCCTATATTATGTACTTTATTAGTCATTTTCATGGTTGGACTCTTGAGGGAGAAAGCTCTATTGTATTACTCATTGTATCTCTGCAATTTTTGGCTAAGGAAGACCAGGGTTTTGCAGTCCTTTTTGGGATTCTTGTGGTTACATGTATTGATGGTGTGCTTCTATTTGTACTTGTAAGTTTGTTATGTGAATCATATTCTTAATTTTTCTTCTGCAAATTAGGCAAATGAAGTGTTAAGGTAGAATTCATGGTTGCTATGCTCTGCCTTTAAGTTTTCTTAATATCAATGTTTTCAACTGTTTAAGGAGAATTCAAGGTGATTGCTTGCTCTCCTTAGGTCCTCACCAGTCATTCTCATCCATCCAAATCTTTCAAAGGCATCAATACAGTCTCCTACCTCGCCCCAAAGAACTCCCTGCGAAAACTGTGTCCAATCCCCGCACCCAAAATTGCCTTTCCCCAATTTTCCACCAAAACCCTAACAAATCCCAAATCAAACCTTTTTATCAGTTTACTAGCCTAAAATCATTGTTCTTTATTGGTTATCTCCGCCCGTTGAAGATCTTTGCCGAGATAGACCGGAGAGAGCCCTCTCCTGCCCCGTAGGGCTAGCTACGAGGCTAAGTGGTTTGATGTTGCCTTGGAGTTTACCTTTTTCAGCCTGAGGTGAAATTTCAAGCGCTAACACATCCTCAGAGGTGTAAGGCTCCTCGACGACCCTGCACCCGAATTGAAGAGAGTCCTCCGAGTCAGAATGAGGAACCGTCGAGCCTATAGGTTCACCACATGCTGGCGCACTTGGACCGGCAGGGACAACCGGATTCATCAGCGAAGCACCTCCCATGACCTGGTGTTGATTGTCCACCGGATTTGTCATCCTCTGTTCTGCGAGTGCTTCAGGATGGGCTGCTCTCGTGCCCCTATTATCTTCACATTTTTCTATGGTGACAGAGACTATGAAAGTGGAGTTTGCAAGAGAACACGAGATGCGATAACACACAGTGGGATGAGCAGCATGCTCACAGTCAACCCTCCCAATTCTCCCATGACCCCTATCACTTCCACTTATGGTGGTCGGGGGACTAGTCCACCTAGGTTCCAACGTGCCCAAGGATCGCTGAGAGGCCACGCGGCCACGGGAGCCACCACGTCTGCTCCCCATCCTGGGCCGTTCGTGCGGCATTGCAATGTTCAGAGAATTGTCAAGAGAGTGAATGCGTAGAGAAGAGTATCCTGAGTGAGGCGACAACAGAACATCAATTGAACCATAAGATCCTGGTACCTGAAAGGGACTGACGGGCCTAAGTTCGATTGCAAAGAAGCTCAGAGAGACATACAACGCTACAATCCATGAAGCTGCAGAGGAATGCAACAAAGTCGTGGTAGCAATTCGCTTATGGAGCGTCATAGCACAGTTAACCAGGCAACAGATGGAAGAAGTAAATGCCTCCATTAATAGGCTTGTGCGAGACCAGCTTGCCTGACCTGCCTCATAACTCGTGGCGTGTTGGGGCTAACACCTACCCACGTGAAACGCCATCCGCATACCCTCCGATATGTCAAACACCCACATCCGGGAGTGATTGATCCTGTTGCACCAGAGAAGTGCATTTCTGTTTGAGTTATTCATCATCTGCATCTTCGAGGGGACTTGAGAAGTGAGGAAGTTGCTGGTTTACTCCTTGATTGGCCAGTCTGTCTGTGACTTTGTTGGCCGTTCATCTAACATGCTTGAAGGTAATGCTTTGGGAAATCCTCAGCCTTTCCTCCAGGAGTTCCAATCTACTGAGCAACCTCCAGCTGGATGCTATCTTGGCTGCGGAAGTGCCTACTTGTATTTTGGTAGCTACTATTATTAGGATGAGCGAGTCTCCCTCGACCTCTAAAGGGAAGAAGCTCTTTAGATCTGCAATGCAGATCCCTTTCCATAGTCCTTCTAGCTTAGCTGCATTATTAGTGTCTTTGCCAATCGATCCGTAATAGATATGCAGAGCTGCGCCCATGTGGCTCCTAAAGATTCCTCCAAATCCCGTCGGCCCGGGATTGCCCTTGACTGCCCCATCAAAGTTCAATTTGAATGAGTTGGTTGCAGGAGGGGACCAAGTGAGGGGAGAGGCAGAGCTAGATGGAGGGCGAGCTTTGACCTGGGCTAGAAAGGATAGGTCCAGATTCCAGGCTTTCAAGATGAGGCATTCCTGTGGAGAGTCTGGCACATCCGTATCATGCCAATTTCTAATAGCTAAAGTTTCTTGAAGATTTTGTTTCAGGAGGAGCCACAGGGCATCGATTGACCGGCTAATGTTGTTGAAAATTCTGCTATTTCTTTCATTCTAGAGAATCCAATAGAGAAAGCCCGGGATTAGATTCCACAGAGAGTTTAGTAGTGGGCTTTTAAAAGGGTGCTTTGTCCATTTACGAATGGTTTCTGTGATGTCTCCCATCCGATCTTCTGATCTCCATTGCATTGTTCAATTCTCTCCCATAGTTGGGATGCTAGAGGAGAAGTCTCCATTAAGTGTCTGATGGATTCGGAGTGGAGATTGCAATTGGGGCATCTTGATGGGCCAATGAATCCTCTTTTTTGCAGGTTGTCCCAGTTAAGGATGCGCCTTTTACTTAAAATCCATATAAAAGTGGAGACCTTGGGCCATATGCCTGGTTGCTAGACCCTTTCCCATATTTGATCCTTGTCTATTTGGGATACTGAGTAGCGAAGCTGGTGAGCTTCCTTGGTTGTGAACATTCCTTTTGGCGTATGACCCCATCTCAGTTTGTCCTCCAGGTGTGAGTATTTAATTCTCCTGTAATTTAATTCCTGATCTATTTCAGTGTGCATTTCCCCTTGCCAATCAGGTTGCCAGGTGTTGGCAAGTTTCCAAATTTGGAAGTCTTGGACCATGTGCTGCTGCCAAAATTGATGGACGAGGGTGCGATTTGCATGTTGCATGGAAGCTTGTCAGATTGGCTTGTGGAAGAGAGTGGCTAGTTTTGGGAGTTGTTGCCAAGAGTCCTCCCAAAACCTTGTTGTGGTACCTGAGTGAATTTCCCAAAAACTATGTTCTTGAAAGAAGGTGTTGTGGAGCTTTGCGGCATTCCATATCAGAGAACCTTGAGTTGTGGTGCTGATTCTGATGAGGTCGTTCCATTCGCTGCCAGGAGCATATTTTTCTTGCCAAAGCCTCGCCCAGGGTGTATGTGGTTTGGAAATCCAGTTCCACCATATACGAGCTCCCATTATATTGTTGCTTTGGAGACGATCCCTTAGTCCAAGCCCACCTTATGATTTTGTTCGGAAGACCTCCTTCCAATTGACAAGAGCTCATTTCCTGTTAAGACCAGAGGAGCCCCACAAAAGATTTCGTTGTAGATTGCGGATAGCTTTGAGAACCCATTTTGGCGCAGCTAGGATGGAGAAAAGATACAAAGGCATGGCCTGGAGAACCGATTTGATCAGGATGAGTCTGCCAGCCATGTTTAGAGAGCGTAAGGCCCAAGACGAGAGCCTTGATTCCAATTTGTCTAAGAGAGTCCTCCAAGAAGCGTGTTTGATGGCGAGTCTAACAAAGGAGCCCCCAAGTATTTGGAAGGAAGTGAGGCAATGGAGAACCCCAGAATACATGCAATGTTCCTTTGAGTGGAGGCGGAGGTATTGAAAAAGAAGAGTTGGGACTTTGAATCTTTGATGGAGGTGTCGGAGGTGTCAGAGAAAAGGGAGAGCAGAGATTTAAAGGCTTTGGCCTCTTGAGAGGAGGGATGACCAAATAACATGGTGTCGTCTATGAACTGTTGATGGGATAGGGGATGAAGACCATGGAGGGAAATACCTTTTAGAGCTTGGGAGGAGATGGCAGATTTGAGGAGTTGACTTAGCCCTTCTGCCATTAGGACAAAAAGGAAGGGAGATAGGGGATCCCCTTGACGTATACCACGGGAGGGGTGGAAAGGCGATGAGAGGGAGCCATTGAGCAGGACAGAGAAGCTGGGAGAGGAAATGAGATTCATGATCCTTCTAGTCCAGGTGGAGTTGAAGCCAAAAGCCAATAACATATGATGAATATAATTCCAACTAATTTTATCAAAACTTTTGGAGAGATCCAGCTTTAGAATCATACCTAGTTTTTTCATGAGCTTTAGAGAGTGGATTACTTCATTTGATAGAATGATACCGTCCATAATCTGCCGCCCTTCTACATAACCCGTCTGCTCTGGAAAGATGAGAAGAGGAAGGAGAGGTTTGAGCCTGTTCGCCAGTACTTTAGAGATGAGCTTGTAAATGACATTGCATAGTGCTATCGTTCTGTATTTGTCGGGCTTATTAGGTTCATCATCTTTAGGTACTAGTGCTAAGAAAGGTTCATTGAGGGAGGGTAGAATCCAATGCATAGTTCTTGATTCCTCCACTAATTCCCATACCTCTGTTTTGATGAGCTCCCAAAACTCGTGAAAAAAATTGGCAATGAAACCATCAGGACCCGGTGCTTTCCCATCCTTGAGTTGGGCCATCGCCTCTTCTACCTCCTGAAGTGAAATGGACTGGAGCAATTTGTTGTTATGATCCTCCGTTATGATTTTAGGAATGTGCTGCGTGATCATTCTGATGGCGTGATCTCTGTTTCCAGGAGGTTCCCAGAGAATTTCCTTAAAGTAATCTTTGAATTCCTTCTCCATGTCTTCATGCGCTTCTAACCTTTCCCCTTGTTGGTTATTTATGAATGCTATGTTGTTATGCATTCTTCTTTGGATGGCAGTTCTATGGAAGAATTTTTTATTCTTCTCCCCCTCCTTGAGCCATCTAATTCTTGACTTCTGTCGCCATAGGATTTCCTCTTGTTGCCTGCGAGCTTCAATTTGATTCTAGAGAATCTGCTCTTGATGCGCCTACTCATCTGTCCTACCTTCCAAGATGAGATTTTGTTGAAGTGCTTTCATTTGCTGCTCCAACCTTTTGCGGTTCTAAAAAATATTGCCAAACTGAGTGCGATTCGAGACTTTGAGAACTTGTTTTAAGTTTTTTAATTTATGTTGGAATTGGAACATTTTGGCACCTGCCGGCAGGATGAATGATTGCCATGCATCACTTACTACTGTCTTGAAGTTGGGATTTGAGAGCCAGAAGGCTTCAAATCGGAAAGGTCTATTGCTTCTTGTGCTTGGCCGTGACCATTGTAACATGATTGGCCAATGATTTTGATCCACCTTGTGGCATTATGGAGGCATGAAAGTCCCCTCCCAGGTGTATGGCGTTGTCCAAGATGAGAAACTGATCTAGTCTGGAGGCAATGTGTTGGGTGCCCCTGCGCTTATTGGTCCAAGTGAAGACACCATTGGAGGTTTGAATGTCCATTAGTTGATTATTTTGAATGAATTCTCTAAGACCATTGCTGTCATTTTCTAGCCTTGTTCGGCCTCCTTGTTTCTCCTCCATCGTCTTGATGATGTTGAAATCACCTCCACTGATCCAGAGAGGGAACTGCCTGTTTGCATTGAGTATGGTGAGAGTATCCATAAGTTCTAATTTTTGCTTAAGATTCTGTGGAAAATATACATTTGAGAGGTGCCCATGGATGTTGGTGCCGATGAGATGGAAGGACGCTTGGATGAGGTAATGGGTAGCATGAAAATCTCTTAGAGTTAGAACCTGGGGGTTCCACAAGATAGCCAATCCTCCAGAAGCCCCAGAGGCATCTACTGAAACTGAGCAGCTGCCTGACCAGACTTTATTGCGGATTCTCCCTATAGCAGTATTATTGCTTTTTGTTTCTTGAAGAAAAACTAATGATGGTTTTTCTTGTTGTATCAAGTTTTTTATCATTCTGTGTTTTGAGGGGCTATTGAGCCCTCTCACATTCCAGGAGATGAGCTTCATGAGGGACAGTGGGGTTTGGGTTTGTAAAACTTTGTCAACTTAGGGAATCGCCCAGATTCCATAAGTATTTCTCCTACTATGATTGTCCTTTGTAGGTTTGTTTTGCGCCCTCTTTTCTTAGTTTCTTTGAGAATTTTTTTCCGTCCCATGGGCTTCCTGCTTGTATGCCCAGACTTTTGTTGTGCTGTGCTTTGATTAAAACTCCTTCAGGCCTGTCGATTTGTCAAGGGGGTATTGAGTTGTATTCTTTCTGCTTGCATGTCGTTTCTAGTTTGAAGATGTCTAGACCATCCAGGCTAACATTCTCTGGATCTTCTTCCATGATGGTGGGTGTAGTCTGATCTTCCACAACTACTATTTCCTGTAGACTGAGGGCTGCTGGTTGGGCTCTGGAACAGATTTCTCTGTGGTGGAGGGGAGAGAACCAGCATCTAGAGCTAGACTTTTATCTGAGTGAGAGCTGGTTATGAGGCTGTGAGGAATGGGAGTGGGAGAGGGCCTAGGGGCGTTGGGTGCATGGGGCAATGAGGGGAGGGAGGGGTTCTCCTGGGATTCTGAGCTTGGTTTTTCCAGCTGATCTGGAGAAGAGAGAAAAATAAAACGATTATGGGAATCAGGTTTGAAGGGGCTTTCTGGAACAGCATGATTTTTCTTTGCATGACAACGGCGATTCAGAACTTTGGTAAATCCTTCAGAGTCTTTACTGGATTCATTAGCTAGGGATTTGGTCTGAGAGTTCAGAGAGAAATCTCGGAAGAGATGGCCATGTTCATGGAATTTACGAAAATGAAAGGGGATATGCTTGTAATCTAAAGGTTGGTTCCATTCAAAGTCATCATGGAAGAGACTTACCGAGTTGGTGAGAGCTTTGGTCAAGTGCATCTGGACGTAGCTCCGGGCATAAGAGGTGTATCTGCGGGTTTTGGTTTCCTCAGCAACTTTGATGAAGACCCCTAATTTGTTGTCGATGTCTGCTAGTGTTCCTTCTCTCTAGTATTCCATAGGAAGGGAGTACATTCGTATCCATACTAGAGCCCAACTGAAATCTTCCTTGTCAGGGTTGAACCTAGGCTTCCAATCCCGTAGGTATAGACCTAAGGAGTTGAAAACATACAGGCCACCTTCGAAGATGCGAGATTCGTCCTCTACACAGTGGAAAATGGCCGTGAAGAAGCCTTTAGGTCTAAGCTGTAGAGTAACATGCCATTTAGGCTTCCATTTTGAAGCTATCCATCCTTGCAGCGCTTTTTCAGTTGGCCAGAAACCGAGGAACTTGCCTATGAGCACATGGTCCTGCATGTACTGGATCTCGCTATTGATGCGGTGACTGGGGAGATCGACTTTAATTCTTTCTGCAGCTTTCGGAATGCAAGTGGTCGAGGTCGCCTTTGGCTGTGACGAAGAAGACATTTGATTCACGCCTTTTCCTTTGTCATCCACGTCACATGCTACTGTGGGATCGGCTTCGCTGTTCATCTGTCTTGCTCCCTGATCAGTTTCTGGTAAGTCGCCAGGGGAGGTCAGAGGTATTTCAGGCTTTTTAGTGTCAGAGGCAGAGGCAGTGTAAGGAGGGTGGGAGGATCCCTCCCCTCCTACAGGCGCAAAAGCACTTTCGGATTTCTTTGACCATGAATCTAGATAGGAATAGTGCAAGAATATATTACATCCTTTGAAGCCTTAGCCTTCCGCACAGGAGGTCTATGAGATGAGTTCTACTTGGAATGTTTTGTCAGTGGTCTCAAAGAAGCCATACAAGCCCACATCCAACTACAACACCCAATCTCATGGCTAGATGCTTGCAAGATAGCTCGTGAAGTAGAACGCACATTAGAAGCGTAGTCGACTCATCCAAATTTCATAGCCAAGGGTCGCCCCACCCAAACTCCAAGCACTACCCAAACACTCAGGGTTCAAAAGGTGTCACCAGTGGAAATGGTGGAAAGAAGAAAGCAAGGATTGTGTTACTACTATGATGACAAATACTCCCCAAGGCATAAATGCAAGGAACCCAAATTATTTCAAATCGATTCTACTGATCACAGTTCATCAGAGGAAGCACCACCATTTGAGAAACCAAAGGAGGAAGATGAGGACAACCAGCCAGACAATGTGCTCCCAGCTACACCTGATGAACCAATTATCTTGCTTCATGCTTTGGCAGGGATTTCTTCTCCCCAAACTCTCAAAATCAGAGGTTTTATTAAGCATCACCCTATAGTAGTCTTGATTGATAGTGGTAGTACACATAACTTTATCCATCAAAGAGTCGTTGAAGCAGTGCATTGTTTTTCCAGAGCAGTCTCTAATTTCCAAGTCCAAATTGTTGATGGGGGGGCAATGAAATGTGAAGGCCACTGTGAAAATGTCAAACTTCAAATGGAGGATTATCATCTAAAGACCCACATGTTTTCCATACACATGGGTGGGTGTGACATTGTCTTCGGTGCTGAATGGCTCTACACACTCGGCCCAATCACAATGGATTTCCAGGAGTTATATATGAGCTTTAAGCATAACAACCACACACATACCCTCTGTGGACCCCAGGCAAGTGCTCCCTCTATCATCAACTCGCATAGGATGGAAAAATTGTTAAAAAAGGGCCACCATGGAGTTATAGCCCAATTTAATGCCATCCAGGCCTTCGAACCCACTTCTCTTCATATTCATCTTGAGATGCAATAGATCTTAAACAACCATTTGTCGATCTTTGACAAGCCTCATGAGCTTCCACCCTCGAGAGGGGAACATGATCATAACATCACTTTGGTCCCACAGGCCCAACCACCAAATGTGCGCCCATATCAATATCCGTTCACCCAAAAGAATGAAATTGAAAAAATCATCAAGGAACTCCTAGAAGAAGGCATCATTCGTCCTAGCATTAGTCCTTATTCATCACCTGTGGTCATGGTGCTCAAGAGAGATGGTCAAAGATAAATTTCCCATCCCAGTTGTCAATGATTTGCTAGATGAACTAAATGGGGCTCAATTCTTCACTAAGCTCGACCTTCGCTCGGGCTATCACCAAATTCACATGAAAGATGTAGGCATTCCAAAGACTGCTTTTCGAACTCATGAAGGCCATTATGAATTCCAGGTCATGCCATTTGGCCTTTGTAATGCCCCATCCACTTTTCAAAGCCTCATGAACCACCTGCTCAAACCATATCTCAGAAAATTTGTCCTTGTTTTCTTTGATGACATCCTCATCTACAGCCGCACCTAGGCCACACATCTACAGCATGTAGATTAGCTCTTGCAATTGCTCCAGAAGCATAAATTATTTGTCAAGATGTCCAAGTGCTATTTTGGCATGAAAGAAGTTGAGTATTTGGGGCACATTGTGGGGCATGAAGGTGTCATGGTGGACCCCAAAAAGATACAAACAATGTAGGATTGGCCTCAACCAAAGACCTTGAAGAGCTTGAGAGTATTTTTGGGTCTCACGTTTTAGTATCGCAAATGTTTCTACAATTATGGTCGCATTACTAGACCCCTCACTCACCTTCTCAAGAAAAATTCATTTCTCTAGAATGATGAAGCACAACAGGCATTTATAGCTCTCAAACATGCCATGTGTTCCACTCCCATATTAGCACTACCCGATTTCACCAAATCTTTTGTGATTGAATGTGATGCTTCAGGTACGAGTATTGGGGTGGTCTTAATGTATGAAGGTCGACCCTTGGCCTTCACTAGACAACAACTAAGTGGAAAAAATCTGGGACAATCTACCTATGAGAAGGAGATGATGGCTATCTTACATTCAGTGGATACCTGGTGACCATACTTATTAGGGCAGCATTTCCAAATCCCTATAGACCATCAAAGCCTTAAATATTTTTTGGAGCAATGCCTATCCTCACCACAAAAAAAAAATGGCTCGCCAAAATGTTGGGATATGATTATGAGATAATTTACAAGAAAGGGCACGAAAATATCATAGCAGATGCTTTATCATGCCAATTTGAGGAGGAAAGCACCCTGCGCGCAATCTCCCTTCCCATTCCAGAATGGATTGAAGAGGCTCGCAAGGAATGGTTTTCACACCTTTGCTCTCCCAACTCATTAATAAATTGCAGGCGGATCTAAATTCCACAGCGGGCTACTCTTAGCAGGATGAGATTCTTCACTACAAGGACAAAGTCGTGATATCAAAAACATCCACCCTCAAAAGTTTCATTTTGGTGGAGTTGCACTCATCTCCCACTACAGGCCATTCAGGCTTTTAGAGGATTTATGCTCGCACTCGATGTTCATTCTTTTGGACAGGCATGAAAAAGGACATTCTTACTTTTGTAGCTGAGTGTGATGTATGTCAGCACCACAAAGGAGAAACAATCAAATCCCAGGCACATTACAGCCATTGCCCATCCCAGCCTCAATCTGGATGAAGTTTTCTATGGACTTCATTATGGGTCTTTCGAAGTCACGCAACAAGTCAGTCATCATGGTGGTTGTGGACAGACTTTCTAAGTATGCTCATTTTTGTGCCCTACCCCACCCTTTTACACCTACTTTGGTGGCTCAATATTTCATGGACCAGATCTTCAAATTGCATGGCATGCCCACTTCCATTGTGTCTGCCATGACCCGATCATCACTAGTAACTTTTGGCAGGAACTCTTCAGGCTACAAGGTACCCAACTACACCTCAGTACTTCCTATCACCCCCAAACTGATGGTCAAACTGAAGCAGTCAACAAATATCTAGAGACCTACCTTAGGTGCTTTACTCAGTATATAAACTCCTTCAAAACTGCACAACCATGATGGCCCACCTCAGAGAGAATCTCTATCAATCTCAAAACCACATGAAGCAATAGGCAGATCAACATCCTTCATAATGAAAATTTCAGGAAGGGGATCAGGTATTTTTGAGGTTGTAACCATATAAGAAAGCATCACTCAAAGACAACGGTTGTCAGAAATTATCTCCAAAATTGTATGGACCACATCAAGTACTTCAACGCTTCAGAGAAGTAGCTTACAAGCTAGCTTTGCCACCCACTGCAAAAATCCATCCAGTCTTCCATGTCTCATGCTTCAAGAAAGTGATTGGGAACCATTACTAAATTCAAACTAGTCTACGAGAATTGGACGAAGAAGGTTTAATCTGGCTCCAACCTGAACAGGTTCTTGGCACGCGAGAATGACACCTGCGCGGTCGCACGATCAAGGAAGTCCTCGTCAAGTGGAAATACACCTCTCTAGAAGATGCGACATGGGAACCAACCACTGTCCTTCAACAGTTTCCGCAGCTTTAACCTTGAGGACAAGGCTATTTTTATGGGGGAGGGCATATTATGGTCCAACCCTAACCCCCTTATTTATGTAATAGGGTCGAGTCATAGTTCTAGTTAAGTAAAGATTCAATAAAGCCCATATTAATAATTGTAAGTGGTTGACTGGCATTTAAAGAAGGGACCACAGTTAGTTGCAAATGGGCCATGGTATTAGATAGATGGTATTAATAAGAACCATGGTACTAACCCATGGTATTGCAAGTATGAATCCTATATAAAGGATCGAGACTCCCCTCGAGGGGTGTTGTGTCTTATTTTTAAAATGATCCCAACTCTATTGGAGGTTGCCCCCTTGAAGAGGAAAGTGAACATTTATTTCCTTTTTGAATAATAAAATACATGCTGTTATTTCTTATTGTTCTGTATTCTGGGTATATTTCTTCGCATATTTGGTGATGATGATGATGATAGTGGTTAACGTCCACTGAGACCAAATTGGTCTACCAGACCTATAATTTCTTTAGTTTTTAATTGTCTAGCTGCTCGTCTTTCTTGACGAGATTGGTGTTGTAGCTTTCTTTTTTCTCTATGGTCTTCTAACTTCCTTTATCTTGCATCTCCTTCATCTCTTCTGGTATTCTGGTATCTTCTTGCAGGTCAAAAGCATAACAATTAATCTCTTTCTTCTTGTTAATTGATAAAAATTCATCGTGGCTGAACCATCAGGTTCATCTACTTCCTCTTCCTCTCCTCTGTCTGAAAGATCGTTTGAGGAGCATTTTCCTGAATTGACATAGTCACTTGAGGACCAAGGTGTTGAACTTGGAATTGTTTTGAACATTCAACCTTTGTCATCTCGTCCTCCTCCTCCCTCAGGTACTAGGTCACTTTTCTGACATTGGCCCAGAATCTCCAGATAATCCTATCCAGACTCCCAAGAGTTTTCCAACTCCTGAAGGTTAGCTAGGACTAGTTGTTTATCCTCCAAATCCTTTATTTGATCTTGTTTTTATATCATCACATCATATTTACAGTCCGTATGATTAGCTGGGTATTCCTTTGGAATTGTCCCCTCGAACATCTTCAGTTTTTGTCGTCATTTTTTTCCACCCATGGAATCAGAAGGCGAGATCCCAATCTCCTCTCCGGGTCACTTCGAGGTTTCTGCTACACACACTCCACACATTGGCGATGAGCAAGAATATCCTTTCCCTCCTGAAGGTTTCCCTTACATGGGAAGCATTCTGACCAGTGTTCATCGTGAGTTACCATATAATTATGTGACTTTAGCTCAATTGATTTCAGGTATGCATAGCACCTCATCGTTATATCACAAACCTATCTAGTCGCCTAGCACTATGCCTATCTCAGGTCCGTTCATTCAAAACCTGGCCTCTTAGCCGATTGTGCATTCTGCAGTTACTTAAGCTTTGATGCAACCCACCCTCAATCATCTTGTTTCATCAGTCCAAGTAACCCATCTGGTTCAACCGACAATCTCGAGACATGTCTCTGTTAGTTCTTCGATCCCTTCAGTAAGTGGACAGACTGTACCACCACCTGGGGGCGGAAATCCGAATGTTTCTATTATGTCTGGCACAACCAATGTGAATGGCTCACAAACTCACATGGTTTGGATGAACCAACCCTTTTCTAGTGCCATTCCAAACCCTGTTGGTCCTGTTGGATTGAGCAATGTCCAGTACCATCTGGCGAACCCTGTTTGTCCGTCTAGGTCAAGTAACATCCAATACGAGTAGCCTTATGTGGCTTAGGTTCAATACCAACCTCCTTATTTTCCATATGGTTCACAAGTGATGGTAAATCTGCCTTATGCCCCTCAAGATGGACCTCGTGTTTAGCCTAGTCTGTCCATCATGCCTGGTGGATATGGCTAGATCCAGTTCGGGAAATTTCAAGGTGTCACTCCAGGAACTATCCAAGTACCCTTGCAGCACCAACGATAACTTTTGCAGCAACAAGGGAAACCTTCATAGCAGCAAGGGCCATCCATGTAGTAGCAAGGGAAGATAATGCATCAACAAGGACAACTACAACAACATCAAGGTCAACCCTTGCAATAGTTGCAACAAACCTTGTAGCTACAGATGCAGTATGTTCAGCAACCCTCCCAGCCTATGCCCTTGCAAGGTCAACCTCTGCAACTATAGGGACAACCCTTACAGCCGCAAGGTTAGCCCTTGCAACAATAAGGTTAGCCCGAGTAGTAGCAACCCTTATGCTCATATCAATAGGGTCAACCTTTGCAAGGGCAAGGTCAGGGTCAAGTCCTATAGCAATAGGCCCAAAATCCTTATGTCGAAGGGCAGCAAGTGCAAAATCCTTATGTCCAAGGGAAGCAAGTGCATAATCCTTATGTCCAAGGGTAGCAAGTCCAAAACCATTTTGTCCAAGGGCAGTAGGTTCAATACCCTTACACCCAGGGGTAGCAAGTGAAAAATCCATATGTCCAAGGCTAATAGTCTCGACAACCTTTTAACCCGTATGTTTCTTATTAATAGCCTATGGCCAGATAGTTTCAAGGCTTTCAAGGCCATAATCCTCCTTACAAGTGAGGTAAGCTATAATGGGGGAAAAATCAAATTCCATATGGACAAGACCCTCCACTATGGGGACAAAATCCTTACTAGTAGGGATGGATTCCGCAAGTTGGGCCCACTTATTGGCCTCAAATGCCTTTCAATACCCAATTTTCATTCTTGGACACATTGGAATTGCCAGATGTGTCTAGACTCACGAATGATCCAATTCTTCATTCGCCATATTGGCCTCCAATTCCATCCAAGATCTTGAGTGATTTTTCGAAGTTTGAAGGAAAAGTGAAAGAGGATCCACAAACCCATGTGATGAAATATCACCTCTGGTGTTCAGTTAAAAAGGGCTTCTGATATTCATCTCAGCCGTTCGATTCCAGGAGGGCAAATCAACGGTTGACGGGCATCACAAACCTGCATCAAATAAAGCTTAGGGTGGAGTAAAATCAAGTTTTATTTTTGACCATACCTTCATTAAATATTTGTCATATGCGTAGGTGGATTTTTAAATTTTTGTTTACGACATGTATGGGCGTGAATTAATAATGGCATGGGCAATGTCATATAGTTTTAATTTTATTGCTTTTAAATATTCACGGGAGCATGATAAGTAAAAAGTGTGAAAGTTTGTATGCAAGTTTTTTTTTGTGAAGAAAATAGAGGGTGAAGGCAATGAAAGAACGAAAATGAAGGTTTAAAAAGAAATGTGAAATGAACGCACAACAGTGCGAGTAGAGAGAACAAGGGGAGCAGCATGAAAGTTTTTTTTATGTGTTGATTTCATATGGTAAGAAAGGAATGCACAGCAGTGCAGGTGTAATTTTTTTTGTTGAGAGGTTGAAATGTAATGTAAGGAATTACATTTACAGCAGTAAATGTAAGATTGTTTTTTATTACAACAGTATATGTAAAAGTCTGTTTTTATAGCAGTAAAGGTGAATGAGATTTTTACACACAGCAGTGTAAAATCTCAGGAGGAGACAGAGTAACTTTTTTTGTTGAATTTTATTTTGGGTGAATCCCTCTCAGCATAGAGGATGAATATGTATGAGTGATTTATGTTTTAATGAATAGAAATCCTTTTATGGTGATGTAATACTCTGTTCTCAGTTAATTTTTTTTAAAGAGCTTCCCTGTGCAAAAAGATCCTGGAGTATAAGAAACAGAGCATTTCCTCTGTGTGTTTTATTTTTGTGTTTTTTGGGATTTTACCTGAAAGATCTCCAACAGTGGTATCAGAGCAGGCTTAGGCTCTTTGAAGGTGACAAAGAAGCTGAAGGGAGGAGTCTTTTGTTGCAGCAGTAGATCTTCTCCAGCAGAGTGAAGACAGTCAAAAAGATCCAGGTATTTCTCAGCTAGTTCTTTGTGTTGCTGTTGAAGAAATAGTCAGTTATTTTAAAAAAACTCAGTCAAGTATTTTGAAGCACAGTTAAGAATGGCAAGGTCAAAGAAGAAAGTCTCCAATCCTCCTAAAAATGTGTCTCCCTCTTCTATTAAAATAGAAGACAATCTATTTGAAAACATTCTATTTGAGGCTCCAAGGTTCAATGGGAACTTTGATATATGGGAAATAAAAATGAGGATTTTCTTAAAGTCTCAAGGGATTGAAATCTGGGAATCAGTGATTAATGATAGAAAAATGGATGGAGAATCCAAGGAGTACAATGCAAAAGCAGCAAAGACAATCTTGGATGGGCTGCCTGATTCTGTAAAGAAGAATCTAGGAAAATATTCATCAACAAAGGATATATGGGACAGACTTCATGACCTTCATGCAAAGGGAGCACTGGCCATGACCATGAATCAAGAAGAAAATTCTGAACCCATCATAGAAGCTGAAAATGAGAAGGTTGACCTCATCAAGCTTCAAGTGCAAGAAAGGGATGAAGCGCTTGCCAAGCTTA